>JAUZNC010021523.1:0-24539 GCA_034780395.1 Vannuccia rotundouncinata
AAATCATAGATTTAATGATATGTCACATCAGTTTAAAATGTAAAATTCATAGATTAAAATTTTGTTAATGGGTATATCTTTGTGTGCCACCCTGTATTCTCTGTAACAAATTTATAAAATTTCAAAATTGTAGGTACCTATACTATTATTTCAATTATTGGATATTAAAGTTTATAAAATAAATTTATTATATTATATAAATTGAATACCAGACAACAAAAAATTAAAATGTAAAGCAAAGAATAAAGTCTGAAACTTATATTCAAGATACAACAAAATTTATATAAAATTACAAAAATATAACAATCATATAAAATGAGCAGTCTAGGAGGTTATTGGTGAAAAATTCATTCAAATATAACTGGGAGTTTCTGGAAATGCAGTGCACGCTTATTGTGGTGTATTGGTTTACAGCTAAATCCATAGCAACACCAGCTGTTTCTCTGTGGTCTGGGTGTTTTTCAATATCAGGTATCAGTTCAGGGAGATGTACATCTACAGTTATTGGGATGACTGGGTTCAGATTTAGCATTGTTTTTATGAACGTGACTTCAAAAGTAATTTTCTGGTCCTTTATTTTGTTGAAATAAATAAATGTATTATTATAAGTTAGTATAACTAATAAAACAAGTTATGTTTCAGAAATAAGGAATCTATATCTTATATTGTGAAGATTGATTTTACTTTACAATGATAGAAATTCTACAAATAAATAGCTCAAAATTATATCATTAGGTATTCCAATATACTACTCCATGAATTACATTTGATAAATACAAAATGATAATTATGCAACTATTACATAATAACATAGGGGACTTGTCATTAGTTTATTTTATAGGAAATAGTCATTATGTTGCCTGTTGTAAGAAAACTCAATTACAATCTAATCTTGTACCAACTGTTTGTTGTCAAAGATGGTTTATACATATATAATTCTTGAAAGTTATATATAGGACCAACTTTGCAAGACCAAGTTATATATATCAGCCAACCAAACTAATGTTGACTGTTATATTATATTATATGCACTGAACTAATTGGTTACAATTACAGAATACATCTGGGATGGGTGGTATAAATTTAGCAAACAAATGAAAATTGTGAGTAACATATAAAAATTCATATTTTATAATAATATATACAAAATATTATATGACATGAAAATCATTATTATTTTAGTAAATAAATTTTTGGAAGTCATCAAATGTTGTAATTTGCAAAAAGTGTTCTGCATATCTATTATCTATATATATAATTTCACTTACCAGAATACCAGTATTCAATCATTGAGATCCATACATTAAAGCATACAAGAACCATTCAAAGCATGAAGACAGTCAATTTTACGAACTTGCCATAGTACCATACAGAATAGAAGGGGTAAATTCTTTTCTCTATGTATGGATATTATACTTATAAATCTTTACAAAATACAATAATAATCTAATCTTTATAAATATAAGATTATATACACAAATGAATAATAATTCAGTCAGATAAAAATCGACCAAAAGTATAATTGACATAGAAAAATATAAATTGATATGTGTGAGCGCACAAACTACAGCATGAATCTAATAAACCTTATAATAGTAAAACATGCGTTTTGTCTAACCAATCAGAATAGAGTTGGCTTTCCACTCTCCATTAAATTCTGGACAGAGTGACAGGCGCCTTCAACCAATGAGAATTTTTTCCCCTTTGTCCAGCTGGTCTTTATATTGGGGAAAATGACACTTCCACTATCACTGATTCCAGTGATAATTTTTTTATTTATTTGCTTCTATCACATTATAAAGTCATAAATTTTTTTTGCCTTTGAAGTACACTTCTTTCAAATAATCTCTCTTGAAAACTTTCTTCTGTTTAAGGCTGCTTTTGATATTTACTTTCGCCACTTCCAGCATCCAGCTCTTATTATGTTGGTCTTCCTTTACTGCTACCTGGTCTGCCACTTCATTTCCTTTGAGACTAAAATGGCTAGGGATCCAGTTCATGTCAATCTTCTTGTGCTGGTCATTAATCTTTGCTAGCATCATTTGAATTTCTTACATAATGTTATTCTTGTCATTAAAGTTTAGCCATCTGAGCGATTCAAGGGAGGACTTACTGTCAGTAAGAATTAGAGCATTCTTGTATGTTTCCAGGTTTAATGTTGGATAACATCAAAGGAATTGTCAGTTTGTTTCACAATCACCATTACTTTGCCCCCATTTTTATTGCTGTTCTGAGCAGAGCTGTCAGTGTATATAACAATACCTTTGTCTACTCTATACTTTTCAACTTTTTTCTTGTCCATTTTAAAGTCTTCTATGGCTATGTTGGTCTTATTTTCTGTTGTATTGATCATCAGCTGCCCTCTAGGCTTAGGAGTTTTATAGCACTTGCTCTCATTGAATATCTCTTTCCATTACGCTTCCAATATCGCTTTCTCCATTACTTTTTTTCAATCTCTTCTTGACCTTTGATTTGGTGATCTCCTTTCTGGGGTTGTTCTTGTTGCTTTGGTGACTCTTCTCAACCACCATCACTGCTGTAATCATGTTTCTTTCCTGGATAATTTGGAGACCTTCTTCCATGAGGAAAGCTTTGGTTAGTGATGTGCTTGTTGCACCAATGATTTTCTGGGCTGCTTCATTCTGGATCTTTTCCAGCTTCCCAGCTTCAATCTTTGATAACCACAGATACCAGGTGGCTGCTCCATATTCCAGTATAAATCTGATCATGGTGATATACGTTGATCTTATTCTGTACCTGCAATCATATGTAACATGTTAATTATAGTTGTAGCTTTGGTCGTGATCTTGTTCACTTGGTGGTTGAAGGTAAGTCTTTGATCAAAAGTCACACCCAGGAAAGTTGTGTTCTTGTTGGTATTGAATCTGTTGCCTTTGACTCTGATATCAGGGTGGTATTCAGAATCTTTAGGGTCCATAGAGAAGACAGTAGATTCATACTTTTGTGGTGAAATTTCAAAATAATCACTATACATTAATTGTTTTCATTAAATATCATTCCATAACAAATTATTCAGTAATAAAGAGATTAGTGTGACCAGATCATTGATATTGTAATTATATTCTGTAGATTGACAAACTACTCATTTTATATGTAAGACAGTGTCCAATATAAAAACATTAAACCAATAGCAAACTGATTAAAATAAATTAAATTTACTTTAATAAATAATTCTCTTAAAAACACATTGTTAACAACATAGCATATACAACTATATGGACTCATAATATGTATGAAAATTAAAAGAACTTATTTGTTAAAAGATATATTGATGGATTTAGTCTATTTCTCATGGGCTGAACAAGATTTCCCCATTTGGTCTTTTTGCACATTTTTATTTTGGACATAATTTAATTAAGCTTGCTGATTTAGATAAATATTATTACAATATCAAGGGACCAGACCAGGAAGTATTTAATTTTATTTATGACACTTGTCCAGACTGTGCTGGATATAATTTAATTAAATTGACTAATTGCATTATTATTATTTCAATATTTTTGTATTAATCAATGATTATCTAGTAACAAAATACTCCAATTATGAAAGGACATACATTTTTAGTGAGTACATATAATTTTTATACACCACCTTATATATATATTTATTAATGATCTCTCACTACTTTTTATGTTTAAAATTCTTCATTTTTTTTCAATTTCAATTTTTATTAGTTATATTTAGGCAAGGTTTGAACGGTTGTAATGAAGGGCCCTTGGTTGGTCATGCCATTACTTTTTTACAACCTATAAACTTATTTGAGTCAAAATAAATAAGCAATATTGTGATTTTTATTTAATTTTTGGTTCAACTAATTTTACCATTTTATTAAATAATGAAAGTTATTTTCTAAATGTAATATACTGAAATAATATGACAGTATATTTTCTGAATTAGGAATCCATCAGGAAAAGGATAAGTGATAATTAATATTATTCTGATAAATGTGTCAAATTTTGTTAGCCAAATTATATCAATGAAATGAACATAAATCTAAAAAAAATAATTATTCATATAAGTTGCTTGATGAATGTAAATTCTATTTAATATTTTAAAATCATATTCACACACATATTAATGTATGTAGATTATTGATAAAAATTATTTAAAAAAAATAAATCATCAAATGTTCACATATATAATGCCTACTAATTTTGAAGAATATATTGATTCATAAAAATATATTGATATACAGTCTACTCCAGCTAATTAGATTCTGACTAATCAGAACACAAAATGAATCCCTAATTTCTTGCCTATTGCTCAGAACACTGGCTGATGTGAATTGTGAATAAAATTTGTAGAATGGTCCCTATACTTACAATGCATTTTAAATTTGCTAATTTAAGTCCCATTTATGCTGTATGTATATAATAGTGACTGATGCTATTGAGTGTCATTTTATAATAATGAGGCCCTAGTAAAGTCTTGCCTCATAATATATTTGTTAAGTTTAATTACAAATGTTTAGAGTTAAATCTGTCTATAATCCCTTATAAGCAAAATATTTCAATCTTGTCCACACATAATATTTAATTACAAACAAACTATTATACTGAACCCAGATTATAAGGCAACTATTGTATTATCGAAAGTACCACAAAAGAAATTAACTACCAAAGTATTATTTAGGGATTTATAAATATGGAGAAATATAGTATATTACTTCCATATTTATCTATGTTTTTATTTTACATAATGTATTGATTTTACTTCTAAAACAAACGATTTAATGATAAAGTATTAAAATGTTATTGCTCAGAAAAAGTAAATTGTCTATATTATGGTTTGGTTTTCTCTAATCGGAACTCTGACTAATTAAAACAAACATGGATGATAGTTTACTATTTAGATCTCTTTCCTTTTTATATTTGAAAATTTTGCTCATATTGAGACCTATTCTTAAGCTCAAATATTATACATGCATATTCATTATGCCTTAAATTCACTATGTAGAGTTTTTAAGAATCAAAAATCAATATTTACACTTATTTTTTTCTCTTTTGAAGGAATATTTAAATACTCAACAATTAGTAAATTGTTTTTTATAATTTATGAACTGTATTGATTTTATAAATTATTCTGTTTAGTAATACATATTCTGTTTATTATCCTATACATAATTGTATAGTAATGTGTATAACTATGGATGGTATATATGGAGTGAGTTTAGGTAAAGAATAATTTTATTGATTAAAACAGGCTAAACAAGTACATTGTAGGTATGTCAAGTAGAAAACTAATATGACATTGTTATGATATTCCAGTCCAATTTGTGAACTTCAATTCTTATGTCAGAGTAATCTTGTGGTTATATAATATGTGTATATATACAAATAGTAACAATTGTAAAGAGAAATTAAGTTGAAATAAATAAACAAATAAATAGAAGAAGTGAACAAGAGAATTTATTGAGAAATTATAATTGATCGTGTTGTGTTTTAATTTATGATTCTCCAAATGTCTTCTGGATTGTCTGTCCATCAGCTTTCAAGTAATCTGATCGATCGTCAACTTGTCGTTCCCATAATGATGAAGGAGCCGCTCCTAAAAATATAAATATTATAAAAACTTAGATGACATTTTTGAGGTTTTCAGATTCTGTTTGTCTGTACAATTCTTACCTAGCTTAATTTCTTTATTGTAATTTTTAATTTTATGTAAATCTAACCATAACTATATGAAATATATAATTATGAAACTTTATTATGGAGTTGTGTTGTGTTGTCTTGTTTTAGTTTTATTTTACAAAATTAGAATACTACATTAAATATTGACTCAGAATATTATGGACTAAAAAAAGTCGACAAACAAATTTGACTTACCTCCAAACTCCGACTGCGGCAATTGTTGCTCCAAGATCTTGTAGGACTTGGTTTGGACATTTTTGAAAGTAGGTCCTCCATGACGCCAATTGTGCTCTTCGCTAACTTCAACTCTTTGTTCAGCCCCTGGAGCCACTTGATTTTGGCCAGCCATCTGTGATTTCATCGAGGCATTGTAGGCAGCAATATTGAACTCTTTTCTAATAACGAAAGAAAAATTAGTGTTTAATATTGTCATTTAGTGAATTCAATTTATACGCAGAGGTTTTCTAAAACACTCATTTATGACATTATTTTATATCCATAATTGTTATATTTTTAATTAATTAAACTAGTTTGTTTCCAATAAAAAAAACTTGACTTACTTCTTCACAGTAAAGTCTAGATCATCTCCTGCTCTCAAGATCTCAGCTTTGACTTGATTGTGCATAAATCCTGTAATACTCATCTCACAGATCTTGAGAATAACATCACCAGGCTCTAGTCCGCATTTATGTGCAACGCCATTCCTAGTTACCTGTAACAAATGTTTATTTGTGCACTTTAATCATTCACTACTTATTATTTATTAGTAGTAGAATTATTTTAATTTTGATAATTTGTAAATTTTAATGTATTTTTCTTTGCGTAATTATACAGATTAAAACCAGTTATACAGTTAAAACTAAATTTGTATATAATAAATTATCTATATTCTGAAAATAATTATAAACCTGATACAAATTAAATTAATGTAATGCAAAAAAGGGAAATTTTTCATTGAAATATCGCTCGGGGCGAATGTTTGAGTACAAATGTTTAAAATGAAAAAAATACATATTATTCTTTTACACATATTTGTAAAAAATGTGTCAGTTTATGTAAATGTTAGTTTTTATTAATAATTATTTTGCATATATTTTTTATAATTGTAATATATTATTTATATTTTATAATTGTAAATAATAAAAAAGCACCTTTAAAACGTTTATAATCTAGTCGTTTCAGTTGAACAACACGAATATTTCAGTTGAATAATTAATAATGTTTTGTTATTATATATATATATATTCACAATGAACTGGTATTATACAATAGATTGAGAGTGTTTTTATTACTTGCTGCTTTCACAGTTTTATCTATTTGAAATACTTATTTTGACCTTATTTTGAAATTAAATGAAATATTACCAATAATTTCTGTTACTTTGTGATTTTTATAACTATTTGTAATAATTTGTAATTTATTACTATTTAATTTAGAATTCATGATTACTGTTTATTCTACCAAATTATTTTGACTGTTGTGCAAAATTTCGACGTTGAATTGAAAATGTTTAGGTATATAAAAAGTATTGATTGTATAAAATTGTTTCTCTTGAGATAACAGTTTAAAATCAAATAAATAGCAAATTTTTAGCCTTTATGTTATATTCCGGTTCTAACTTCGTTACAATGAAATACATTTATTAATAAAAAACGGAACTGATCTTACCTTGTGCACAAAAACGGGTAATCCTTGATCAACTCCGCCCTGGAGAACAAATCCCCAGGACTTATCGGACGATGGTCTACGTAGACTAACCAAAACCCCTTCGGCCATTCTCCCAATAAAGAAATTAGATTATATGAACGGAGATATACGTCTCTAATGAAAACCTTAGTACAAGAAATAATGCAACCAAAGAATCTTTGTATGGGTAAGTTTTATTCAGTCAGTGTTGATACGGCAGTGGGAAGATAATGTAACCAGGTTTTTTCGATCGAAGCCGAACGACTTGAGGGAGTAAGTGCACCTTAGATGGCTTGCTTCACGAAGTTAGTTTCCTACTGACACATGTACACCACTACAAAGTCCTTCCCTTGGGTCTCACTGGTTGGTTGTTTGCATGTATTTTAGAGAATCTGAACGGATTGAATCTAGGTTGCTGATGGCGTACCTCTGGCACTGGATTTTACACGGTCACAGCGTTTTCTGGTTAACCGTTTGTGTCTGTGTGTATCCCTCCGTCCCCCAACACTGAATCGCGAAGTCTAGTGCCAGAATCGTTTTAGACTACAGTTTGATATGTTTACATGTCTCTCCCGATCTAACACATCTATATGATGCTACTGATTGGATATCCTATACCCGCACATACTGTTTTCAATCGAATTTCGAAGGTAAAAATTATACAACCCTCTTCATTTTCTCTCTGCACGATGTAGATCGATGTATGTCTTGTCCGTCATAACTTTTATTCAGTTTGTATAAATTGTCGATGGAAAGATCCCATCTGTGTGTCACATCATAAATGACTGTAACTCAGTAGTAACTATCTATACTTATACCTGCAAACTATGGTTATACACTATAAATATATGTCCCATCCATGTTATTTTGCATATAATCCGTTTTTAATGTCGGCAAAAGCGAGTGAAAGTAACATGCATTTTTTATTAGTCAACACCTGGTATTTGCTTCGATGAGTTGATATTATGACGTTTTCTATAAAGTCACTTAGGTTGTTCTGAATACCAATTACATTTCAATATAAATAAATATTTCTTTTATAAATGAATATAAAATTAATCTCACAATACTTTAAATGATACTCTGTATTGAATGTATTATATTTCTATATCAATTTTCAGTTCAAATTCTTCCGATCAATCCTAATATTTAATGGTAAGCTTTAGAATTATTTACTACTTTCAATTGATAGTTATCTCGTTTATATTGATTTAATTATTTTTTTAACAGTTTAATAAAAATTAATTTGTAGAGTGGATCAAGTCCACCAAGACCATTTCCTTGTCAAAAATTCGCCTGTCTCATTCAGGACTGTCTACAGAGTAAGCTAGCTATAACAGATGTAGTATGATGTTTCTACATTTCCTATAATATCCAAACAATGTCCATACAAATCTCTATTTCTTCAATCCTCTATTAACAGGAAATTTCTACAACCCCGATAAGTGTGTTAAAGAAATTGAAAGACTTCGGGAGTGTTGCGTAAAATTTTCTCACATTCCGCAGACTTGCTGTGAAGGTGAAAAAAGAATAAAAGATAAAAAGAACTAAACCAGTAAAGTAAAAAAATCTCTACACTCTGTCACATGGTAATACTAAATTATAATACTATTTCAGTAATTATAGTGTCAACCCCAAAGGTTGACCCCAAAGATTCTGAAGATCACTAGAGAAATTTATGGAATTTACAGAAAAAAAACGAAATGGCGGCATTTCTATTATGTATTTAAATATCTCCCGTCATTCATAAAAATTGATTTATTGTATTCAATATATCTGATGATTTTGTAAAATTAATAACTTCTAATCCTTATAAATGTTTATTCTTAAATATTATTACATCGTTAGACACTATAGTGTGTAATTTTGACATCATAATATTTTTTAAATCGAATAATATTATATTTTCTCATTAATAAAAAGAATATACGTTTTTTAGAATATGTAAAATAAATTAGAAGAATGATTTGCTTTTTTTAAATTGTAAATTTTGACATCAAAAACGATAATCTTGTATTTACTAAATATTATTAAATTAATTATTAGTAATTATATGACGTTAGATATCTCTTATAGCGAATGTTGCCTGATGAATGTGTTGAACTTTGACCCTCTCTGATACAGAGTACACATGTACGGAGTCTCTCCTCTCTCACAGATACTAATTGTCAACACCGAACTGCACTTTGGATCAAGGAATGGTCTATCTATTCCTTCACTTATAATATAGACAGTCTCACTTCTAGATTTCACTTCTCAAAAATCTTTGGAGAATGATTATTACTTTGCTTTTGAGTCTTCTTGTAAGTGGAAGTCAAATATTTGTAATTACTTTAGTACCATTTTTATATCTAGTTTAATAATTTAATTTATTTTTATGTCACTAAATTTATATTTTTATCACAAATTTTGAAAAATAATTTCACTACATACGTATGTTATCAAGCTTGATAATCAACTCTGCCAAATTTACCATTCAGTCTCCACGCGTACGACAACGATTGGTTCGATTGTTGGAGGACAATCGAGGACTAGTGATCGTCATTTTTTGCCTTCCAGCCTCGTTCCTCTTCGACTGCGGCCTTCAGCTAAGGAACTGGTTCTATCGACGCTGTCTTTCCGCTCCTGAAAGACACGATGAACGGGTCAAGGAGATTCAGAGACAGGTAGACTGAGTTAATTTATATTTTGTTATTTGCGATTAACATGTTTGTATTTTTAAATATAAAGTATATTTCGCTACTTTTGAATATAAATTATGATATTATATACATATATAAACAATAAATAAAATATTATAACAATTTGAGCTTCGATGTGTTGATTTAACAAGTTTTTCTTGTGTTTCTCTGAAAATGCGTCAACATCTTTTACTTATTTAACAGATATCAACTAATATTAACTGTATTCTTATTACTGAATTATACATTTTTACACTAGGGTCACACGTTTCGCATAGGTGTAACAAGTTAGAAACAGCTTCACAGGAATTTTAATAAAAAGAAACAACTTCATAATCAGCTTATTGTGTACCCCTTTCTGACTGTCTTTCTATTTCACGCTAAAACAATGATCAGGTGTTGACGTTGGCTGCAGTACTTTTCTGGCTTGTCCAATAAAATATCTGGGCAGGAAACTATAGCAATATTTTCTGGAAAACATTCCTATTGTATAAAATTTGTGTAAAATCAAATCAAAGAGATGTGAACATTATCTTTTATAATGTAGGAACGTTTTAAATATAACAATATTCATATCATATTTGTGTGTAAAATCTCATTCGATTGTACCATTGTTATGTAAATTTTTATATTTTATATATTATGTTTTTTACGAACACAGCGAGGAACAATCTCAGGGCACAAAGAAGTACAGTATATTTATCATAGTAAATCCAATAGATTTATCTATTTTACATTTAATAATCCACTATAATGACCAAATTATTGATCACTAAGTTTATAAAATTTGTTTCATATTTTTATTTCCAATTTATAATTATAATATTGTTTAATATAATACCACTATAATATTGCCAAGTGATAATAGATATGCAACATTTTTATATTAGATTTTTATTGTTTCTTTTTTTATTAAAATTTTATCCAAATTTAAAGTTGTCTGTCTTTTTTATAAGTAGTAAATTTTATTGATAATGACATATTTCTATTATATCGTAAGGCCAAATGTCCAATCAGCTGCCTATTTCTTTTGTAAACTTTTCATTTTCTGACATGTACTATTTCGCGCACACCGCAGGAAGTATTTCCATCTTTATCTCCAATATGTGTACTTTTAGTTAACTAACATTTAATCTATTCACATTATGGAGACATAAACTCTCTCGCTAGCAGTACTCTTTTTGTGAGATAGTAGTTTAATTTCTATACAATACTCTTGAAACTATATGAACAGCTAAAGCAATGTATGTATTTCATAAACAACATTTTCTAAAAAAAACCTTTAACCGTTCCCTCTATCCCTTCACTTCAGGTCCGAAAATGCAGCGACATCCCCGCCGACAAGCGAAAGCTGATGTGTACAGCTCGACCTAACTGGCTCTCGCTGTCAACAACATTCTTTCGCAAAGACTTGTGCCACAAGGTTGCCATTCCCCTCTACGATGTCCTCCAACTCGACACCGAGCAGCTCACAGTCCGCGTTGAACCGATGGTCTCAGTGGGGGAGATCACTCGCTATCTCATACCCCGTGGCTACACATTGGCGGTCACCCTGGAGATTGCTGATGCCACCTGCGGAGGCCTTGCCTTTGGGGTTGGCATGACAACCTACAGCCACAAAGTGGGACTCTATCAGGTGTGTGTTGCTGCCGCTTCTGTCTTTATGTTTCGAGGCTTCCATAATTACTAAATTAAAATGTTCAATATTTCTCTATGATCCCAACCTGACGATGTATCCTTGTTCGCCTCTGTCTAGGAAACCATCGTTGCCTACGATGTTGTCTTGGGCGACGGTAGTTTGGTGCACGTGACGGCTGACAATGAGTACTCAGATCTGTTCTACTGTCTGCCCTGGTCACACGGTACCCTGGGCTTTCTTGTGGCTCTTGAGCTCAAGGTGATCCCGGTGAAACCCTACATACACATGCGCTACATCCCCGTCAGGAGTCAGGCTGAGTATTGTCGTCAAATGAGAGAGATCTCCGGTGCCAATGATGCCAAGAAACAGACTCCCGATTATCTGGAAGCGACGGTGTTCAGCAAGGAGGAAGCGGTCATCATGGTTGGCAATTTTGCCAATGTTGATACAAAAGAGAAAATGGCTAAAATTAACATAGTGACCAAGTACTGCAGTATTTATATTTATTTGGATTATGTCATTATATATTTCAGTATTCCGCTTTATAGAATATTTGCTATCAATTTTCAGCCAGCTTATAAAAAACATTTAAATTAAAAGTTTTCTCAAACGAGTAGAATAGTGAGTGGAACATTTCTAGTGAAATCTTATTGTGTATTTGAAATATGATTTCTAAAGATATCAGACATAATTATATAGAAACAGACTGGAGTTTAATCTGGAGAAACATCATCAATTTAATTAGTGTATGTGTAAAAGATATCGGACGATATTCGAAATTATTAGACATACGAAACGATGGATAATAATATTATATCATGTCAAGTGTTACTTTATTATTTGAGGAGTTCATTTGTCATATCAATGATCAAACCATCTCCGACGCATATTTAATTCAAATTTCCGAAGTTTATGATTTTTTAAATCTGTTTTTAATAACTAAGACTTTTGAATATTGAGAGATTTCCATTCTATCCTTGAATATACAATATGATTCGTCTATATCGTATTCGCATATATCATATTTGGTTTGGCCGTTATGTAATTTATTCGTCTATATTGTATAGAACCCGATTTATATAAATATGTTGGCATACATAAATAAAATAATTATTTTGTTTGAAACAGACGATCAGCTATTAAACGTATTTAAAAAATGTTACCTACTCGTTATAGATACCTACATTTAAATGTGAATATTTTGACTATTTAACCATTTTGAAAGATTGTTCCACAACAAAATAGAATATTTATGCAACACTTAAGCTTGTAGACAGACAGTTGAGTGATTCATTTTTATCGAGATAAAAACAATTACACTCTTATTCAATTTTATTCTAAAACATAACCGGTTAGAATACGTAATTATATTATACATATTACATAAATTCGACATGTATTATAATAATTAATTGTGTATACATATTTCATTAAATATAGATATACAGTATTATACAATTTGTTTATAAACTATAGATGATTTAATAATAGTTATCTTATCGTTAATCATAATTACCATAAATTTTAATTTTAGCTGGCGGAATACAGGCTATGTTTTAAGTTTGATAGCCGGGCTTAAAGGGTTCTCATCACCCTCTTTTGTCATTGCAGATGGTACAAGCCCTGGTTCTACAAGCATGTGGAATCCTTCCTCTCGTGTGGTCAGGTCGATGCTGAGGAGTACATCCCACTACGTGACTACCTTCTTCGACATAACAGGGCTATCTTTTGGGTGCTAGAGTCCATGATTCCCTTCGGAAATAACCCCATCTTCCGATTCTTTCTTGGATGGTTGTGTCCTCCTAAACCCGCTTTTCTAAAGTTCACAACAACTCCAGGCATCAGAGCGATGACTTTCACTAAACAGGTTTGTGCGGATTGTATTTGTATCTACATTTCATTTTATATAATAAAAATGTTCGGTTTACATTTATCCGATCTCATTGCAGGTATTCCAAGATATCGTTCTGCCCATGACTGTATTAGAGAAATCAATTGACCTCTCCGAAGAACTATTCGACACCTACCCAATACTGATATATCCTTGTCGTATCTATGATCATGGACCCGCACGTCGCGGACAATTGAAAACACCACGTGATGACCAGCGATGCCCCGACAGTAACTGGGCTATGTTTTATGATCTGGGGGTATACGGTACTCCTGGTCCTGTCCGGAGAAGAGAGAAATATGATGCTGTCCACGCGATGAGGAGCATGGAGAAGTAAGTTCAATATACAGCAGGTTAATTATGAGAATATACTAAATACAGTTTAGTTATTATTTACAACCTGAATAATATCGATATTTAGATGTATAACATTTATTAATATTACTTGTTACTTTGAAAGTAGTATATTGTAATACATATGATTAAATTGTTTCTGATAAGTGAATTAAATATGAAGATAACCATGTTACAGTTAACGTTATTGATACTTTTCAATTTTATCATATCTAACATTAATTTCTAATGCCCAAGAATTGTTGGACTGATTTCCAATTTTTAGTTAATTAAAGATATCGTTTGCATGTTATTTTATATTTAACTATTTATATAAACTATTGACTCAATATTTAAGATTGGGAAAATTAAACTTGTATTCTTTGACGATTTCACTGATATTGACACATACTATCATACAGATTCATCCGTGAATCAGGGGGCTACTCCTTCCTCTATGCTGACATCTTTATGACTAGAGAAGAGTTCGAAGAAATGTTTGACCTAACCAGCTACGAAGCTGTACGAACGAAGTATCACGCGGAAGGTGCCTTCCCTCATCTCTTCAACAAAGTGAGCCCTGAAATAGACGTGGTAGCTGTCTCCCGTGAGTATTCTGACCATGGAGTCGACGTACAGAAGTCGACAGCTGCTGTGAACGGCGCAAGTCAATAATCGAGACAATCGAATGTTATTTCCAACTGTTAGTTTTGTAATTTCGTTCCAACAAAATATGTCTACTAGTTTTATCAAAAAACTTTTGTGTTAACGATGATAGGCGTCTCCAATTGTGTATAATATTGAATTTATTAAAACAATAAAACCTACTTTATATACTATATTTTGTATTTTTAATTGTAACCATTATTTATTTTATGATCATGAAGCTATACAAATCGAGAAAAAGAACAAAAGTATTTCCTGCTATAAAAGTTAATATTTATTGATAAATACAATAATTGGAAATAAGATACAAAAAGTAAATCTAATATGTCAAAATAATACATTTATACACAGCTAAGTTGGAAGTAATTCAAAATAATAGAAAAATTAAATAAGAATTAAAATAGATAAACAGGTAGTTAATATAATTTCTACATATTATATATTATTAGTAGGAAGAAATGATCTAATCACTGCTACAGTTAAATCATAGCTTATATTAGGTAGGAAATATTTGTAACCTTATATTCTAAAAAATGCAATCCGATTAGCTAGACAACTTAACAAGGAAACAGTGAAATGGAATGTATATTTTCTAAAATCGTAAATAGGAGTATTGGTTCAAATGAAAAAAGGCACCAATTATATTTTTTGAGATTCAATGTTTTGCAGAGATTGTGTTAGATATACAATGCTTTATAAATCGATAAGAATGAATTCGGTCAAATAAAATAGCTTTGAAATAAGTTTCTAATTGGAGGGTGAGGGGAGATTACACGCCCCTTGGTAAGAAGCCAGTCCAGTAGAACGACGCTGATGTGTTTGATGCCTTGGCCCAGCATTAAAACCATTTCCATTACTCTTTGACTTGAGATCCTCGATGTGGCTGTTGATAATGGCTTCCAAATCGCGGGATCGTTGCTCCTCCTCCGCAAGAAATTGTTCAGCTGATATGGATACTGGAACCTAGAATAGAGAGTCGTTTCAATAAATGAAACTGTCTCTTTAATTAAACCTTTCATATATTTGTGTTACCGCATCATTGGAAAAATCTTGAATAAACGATATTATTTCAAATTGAAAAGCAGCATCAAGAGGAAAAAATACTTACTGGAGTATTGCCAGAACCAATAAAACTGTTACTCGAAAGAGGCAGCACTGATAATGAGGGATCAATAATCTGTGTGATTTCGTTCATAGTTTGATTGTTAATACCAAGATTGTGATTGTTGACCTGCCATGTATGATCTTGACCAGATGTTGAGTCACCACGACACTCCATTGGAGGAACAAAACGACGGGGAGTAGTTGTGGGGCATCCCTGGACCTTCGTGTTTGGCGACAAGGTTTGGGTAACATTCTCCATGAAGCTTGTCAGAGCCGAGTTCTCCTGAAATAGGGTAGTGAATAAATTGAGGAAATTTGTGACGAAAAGAGAAAATAAAAAGAGGAAAGTTAAGAATTTAGAAAAAGAAGCGAAAATTATTGGGGACAGAAGACTTAATGAAATAGATTAGATAAGAAAAATTGAATAAACGAATGTAACAAGTTTAGATAAGCGTCAGGATACTGCGTATAGCAACTCTAATCGCATAAAACGAAAATTATTATCAGAATGTTCTAAAAATATTTTTCTCGTTGTTTAGAATAAAAAAGCCTAGAAATATCGCGAACGTATGCACCAAAACATCTTTTAATTGATAAAAAATAGCCTACTTGTTTGACTTTCCGCAGTGACTCAGTTTGTGTTTGAATCTGCTGTGACAAGGATCGCTTTTCAGTTTCCAAACGCGACACAGTCTCTGCCAGATCGTGGACACGGCTTTCTGCTGACTTTTGAGTCTGCATCAGCTCTTCGTGCATCTTTTGTTTCTCTGATTCTACCTGAAAGCAATCAGTCAAGTGACATGAGCATGAATGAGACGGAGAGGAGGCGACTATTGTACCTGATCCAAGGCGGCAACATAGGCCGTCTGCAGTTGGTGTAGATGAGTCTCGGCTTGAGTGGTTTCATCAGCGCTTGTTTCGTCAGCTTTGGTGATACAGCTGCGAAGGTGTCGATTCTCAAGACGGAGGGCTTTCAGTTGAGCATTGGCCACCTACAAGTGATGATACCATTAATTAATCACGTGCTGATATTTCAGTCCTATAGTAAGACTAGAATGATCATGAAATACGAAATTACAATATTACTACATATTTATAACCTGGAGTTCCATAAGTTGGCGGTCGGACTCTTCCTTTGTGGATGCACAGCGCTGTTCAACAGAAGATAGCTTATCGCGCACTTCTCTTTCTGAGCGTTTCGTCTCTGTCACCTGATCTTCCATGTCAAGATTGGAACGGCGAAGTGCCGATGAATCCTCAAGGTGACGTGTCTCAAGCTTGTTACATTCTATTCGCAGCTGGAAGTATGGGAAGAAGAAAAAGTTGTGGAAATAAAATAGAAAGGAAATAATATACTCAAGGATGAGTATTACATTTATTCAATACATCGAATTTAAAATAAATAAAATCAATGACTGAAACTTTGCAAAAAAATAATAATAATATCTAAAAAGGATCAAAATCTTAGTATAATTAAACAATTTAAGAAAATTTTCTTTTAAAAAGTTTAAAGATATTCCTAATATAATTATAATAAAATATGGTAACATGGTAGTAAAGTTTAAGCAAACAAATCAAAAACAGACATTGACAGAAGAAACAACAAATGTGCTTTAAGCAAACCTCTGGATATTGAGCATCAGGTAAGAGAATAGGTCTTCGATCTTTCTAGATAGACATACACAACATGATAAAACATAAAGGCTTTGAGTGGAACTGAGAAAACTCGATTTTTTAAACAAAAATGTAAAAGAGATCGACAAAGAATATCTTCTAATTCTGCTATATTGCAATGCGAGGTATAACAATTAAGGTATATACAGTGAGAGATGACAAAGTCTGAAAGGTATTTGATAATAATGTATAAACGGATTTATTACGTTATAAAGAAGGGAAGGAAACAGACAAAAGCATATTGCAAAGGTCCACAATGATGATTATTGAATAAATTTACCTGACCCGATGGTGGTACTTGATCCTGTAGAAATATAAGACATAATGGTTGGGTGAAGATATTCTCTTTGTTATTAATTAATGTAAATGGTGTTAATATTTATTAACATACTTCTACACAATCTATACTAATTAAGTCGAAAATTGTAGTAACGAGTATTCAAATACAGATGTATACATACTGATGTTGTTTTGTGTGCACAAGTAATTACTTAGATAACAGAATTAATGTGTAACTATAACAGCAAAACGAAGAGAAGGCCTAAGAGAAAAATGGACAGATTTTCTGATACATAAAAGGAATAATATAATTCTCACAATACTAAATTCATTATAAATGCACCATTAATTATCATTCACTATTGAGACAGATTTTACATTACTGTATTTCAAAGTTAATTAAAAACTCTGCATTATTATATAGTCTATGTTGCAAACCCACTCTCTTTATCTCCTCCCGAAAACTCTCTGTTTCTGTAGAAATCTTCCCAGAATCTTCCCTCTGAAATAATTAACAATAATAATAAATGTTAAATGTCAATATGTGGAAAAATAATTAGATGGTTATATTTATATAAATATTAAAACATAACAAATGAAACTGAAGTTGGCTGGTATACAGAAATGAAAGATCAAAATGATTAAAACTAACAAATCTCTGGTAAAAATTCTTTCAGCAAAATAATAATTATTATGGTGATTACCTGAGTCAAATGACGGTTTAGTTCTTCTTCCAACTGGATCCTTCGCTTTTCATCCTCCTCCAATCGACGCATTAAAGTCTCTATCTCTTCCTGCTGACGACGTTCTCCTCGTTTGAGCTGTTTGATAGTGGCCCGCGATTCCTGCAGTTCCCGTTCAACATTCTCCAGACAGGAGACCTTCTCTAGCCGGGCCTGCTGGAGTGACTCCAGAGACCTGACCGACACAATCGGTATAGTGAAAGGATAATCATCGGTGTACCAAAGAAATATAATAACGACCAACCTGATACGTCCAGCAGTTTCTAAAAAAACGCTTACTTTATCTTGGATGTTGTCCTTTTCCCTTCCTCCTTGAGATTGGCCAATTCATCTGCCTTTGCTCGACACTCCTGATCAGCCCTCAACAAAGCCTGATCCCTGGCTCGCAAATCTGTTGTCTGCCGGCCAGTTAACTCCTCCAGCCGTAGGATGGTCTTCTTGGCTGCACGAACATCCACCTCAAATTGTTCCTTCTCGTCGAAGACACGTTTATAATTCGATACTGTCTCGTCCAGACTCGCCTTCAACTGGTCAAGCTGTTGGCTCTGAATAAAATTGATTCCAAGCATCCAAGCATATTGCTAAAAATTTTAATTAGTTTTTTCCGGATTTACTTTTATGAAAACGATTAAAGAAAAAGAAAGAAGCAAAAATCGAAGGAATTCTGGATTGATTGTTATTGAATAATAGAAATATTGAAATAGAGTTAGTGTAAAATTTGTAAAAGGCAGTAAAATTTGTAATTATTTTTTTAATAAAAATAATTAAAACAAAGGGAGCGTCTGTTACTTGGTTGGTCATGCCGTTCTTGGCTTTGCCTAGTTGAATTTCCAAATGGCTGATTTGTGACTTCAGACTCATCTCCGTGCTGTCGAGTATCTGCTTCCTCCTATCCAACTGGCATTGATAACCAGCAGCTTGCTCCTGCATCAATGTGTACTTCTCTTCTAGTGTGGCCTTACTCGCTGACACCTGCTCCAGCTGTCGTTGTAGAGAGCTACGTTCTTGATCCCACTCCCACTCCTGCCGCCTAGGGAACATAAACAAAGTTGAACGACTATGAGTTTAATATTAAACCATTAGATCATCCGTATATTTCCAAAACCTGCTCACTTGTAGTTTTCAAGTTTTGACTCTATTGTCTTTTTTTCTGACAGATATTCGTCCATCTCGCCAGTGACACGATCCTTATCCCGTTCCAACTCGCGAGTTTGTCGCACGTGTTTCTTTTGCAGACGTTCATACTGCCGTGACATCTGGAGAACCTCCTTGCGCAGATAATTTATCTGACTTTCGTATTCAGCATAATTGGATTTACGGATCTGTTCAGCCTCCTCCAAGCGACGCTTTAGTTGAGTCAACTACAGACAATTCAGGAGTAAAGCAACTTCAGTTTTCAATATTAATAAACATTGGGCCACATATTTCAACTGGGATAGAAATATTTCAAAAAATATAGTTTAATAATATTAACAAAATTTTTTAAAGACTTTTAAGACAAATTTATACATGTAAAACTTAATAAGTAATAATTATGAATAAATTTATTTATAACAAACATTAAATATCTATAAATTAGTATTAGTAATATACTATTTTTTTATAAATATAAGCAAATAATTTTAAGAAATAGTAGTGAATAGACAAATTACCTCCTTATTTTTTTCATCTACAGATTCTTGAATAGTCTGACAATCCTTCTCCTTTGAAGATAGTTTTGATTCAACAATCTGGAAGAGAAAGAACCACTGTATTCTATTTTCTAACCAATTCAATATAAATTCAATTGAGAGTGGACCTACGTGAAGATCATGCTCCCATTCAACCTTCTTTTCTTGCACTAGTTTATCAATTTGGACCATTAAATCCTGAAGCTCTGCTTCACAACTATTAGATGGATTCCAGAGTA
Source organism: Vannuccia rotundouncinata (assembly GCA_034780395.1). Taxonomy (NCBI): domain Eukaryota; kingdom Metazoa; phylum Platyhelminthes; order Proseriata; family Coelogynoporidae; genus Vannuccia; species Vannuccia rotundouncinata. The sequence goes on from JAUZNC010021523.1 coordinate 20,257, forward strand.
GCCTAATACATTAAGTTTCCCAATTAATTCAATTAAAAAGATTAAATAAATAATATTAATTACCTGGATGCTGATGACAAGTCCTTCCACATTCCATTCATTGAAAATTTTGGACTGAATCAGGAAAATTTAATTAAAATTAACATAAATAATATTTGCTAAAAAGATAATTAGTTTTTAAAGGAATTATATTATATTTTAGTTGAGTATTATACTTAAAGTCTGCACTATATATATACAGTGGGGCCCAAAAGTTCCTTTACCCAAAAATAAGACAAATTTCATTATAATCCAATATGTAAAATTTATTATAGCAATGATCCATTATACTTTTCTGCTATATAAACCTATAAATAGTGTTGTAAAGTACAAAAATATAATTCCAATAACAGCTAAATTCAAACTGATTCAATTTTAAAAAGTGTCTTATGGCTCAGGCAAACAGAAGGTTAGTTTTGAATGAAAGATTCCATGTGATAAAGAATTATTATGTTGGTACTAAAAGTTACAAATGTGTGATAGATACATGGATAGACACATTTAAATCAGCACCGCCATCGAAACCAACAATTGCTTCATTAGTTTCTAAGTTCAATGAACTAGGCAGGGTTGCAGATGCTCCTAGATCTGGTGCACCAAAATCGGTAAAAAATCTAGATAAGGACATTGTTGCCACAACCTTTGTGATTAGCCCCACAAAATCTCAACAGCGTGTATCTACTGAGCTTGGGATATCTAGAACATCACTCATCCGCATGTTATCGACATCGCTCATTGCATGCTTCACTCACTCACATGTTATCGACATCGCTCACTGCATGCTTTAAATGGAGATTATCCTGATTGGCATCTTCAATTTTGTGAAGATTTAATTAAGTATTCAACTGAAGATCAAGGATATTTTCAATAAAATACTGTGGTCTGACGAAGTTCAGTTCAAGTTGAATGGCCACATTAACTGTCACAACTGTGTGTATTGGAGTGACACTAACCCTCACCAAATTATGACACACAACCTTAATCTTCCAGGCATAACTGTATGGGCAGGTATTTGTAGTGCTGGAATTATTGGTCCTTTCTTTTTCAATGACACTGTCAATTGTAAAAACTATCTAGCAATGCTGCAAGAACAATTTATCCCTGCAGCCAGGAATCTGATTAACTTGGATGATTTCTATTTTCAACAAGATGGTGCCCCGCCACATTATGCTCTTATTGTTAGACAATGGTTGGATGCCACATTTCTTGGTCGCTGGCCTATTGAGTGGCCAGCTCGGACACCATACTTAAAACCTCCAGATTTCTTCCTTTGGGGCGTTCTGAAAAACAAATTATATGCTGAGAAACCTCACTCCTTAGAAGATTTATGAGAATGTATCATCACTGAGTGCAATTTAATTACTCCAGATCTGTGCCATAATGTGTGCAATAGTGTTCATCACCAAATGGTCAACTGTATTGCAGATGGTGGAGGAAATTTTGAACATTTATCATAACTTCTGCTTTTTTATTTCTCATTACTTTTATGTCATAAATTATCATGTATAATGGATCATGGCTATAATAAATTTTACTTATTGGATTATAATGCAATTATGTCTTTTTTGGGTAAAGGAACTTATGGGCCAGCCTGCATATTGTATTGCACATTAAATATCATGGTACAAAAACATTTCAGTGTCATTTTGTTATTTTATACTTAGTATCAGCAATTATATTTAATAATATTACTCTACACTTATAGTTTTTTATATCCTACTAAAAAGTACATCAAACAACTGGAAATTAAATTAATTTAATTGGTATAGAAATACAATTTATATTTGCAAAGATCATGTATAAATACTATTCTTTTAATAATTATACCTTTTATAAAACATTAAGAAAATATTTATCATAATGAACTATTTGATATCCAAAACAAAATACACTAATAAAATATACATTTAATACAACATTTTGGATTAACAGAAACAGACATATAATAAACTGACAGTAAAATAAACATTCATTTAATATTGTTAACAATATTTATACAGTGGTTTATACAATGGAAAACATGATTATAAAAAAAGCAATTAATCATTACTGAGAAAATAAAGCTGAGATAGAATAACATATATGATGTCTAGGGAGGAAGTAGACATCGCTAGATTTTCTATCTATGGATTATTGGAGTTAGGGGTATAAAATTCTTAACCAATAAAAATAAAATAAACTGGGAAATCGATGTGGTGTCACTTGACAGACAATTGCTGTGTTAATTTAAAACTCAATAGAAAAACTATATTTATATCTGCAATTATTGAATTTAATTTTAATAATAATTTACAAAGCATTATAGGCAGAAACCATGTTTATAGGTACCTAGTGCGTTTGCCCTCCTTGTGAAATGGTCTTCAAGAACAGAAAAGTTACTTCTCCAAACCGCTATATAAATACAAAATTGTTAGTTAGTATCTTTATTGTGTCCTCATTGGTTAATCATTTTTGGGTGATTTATAATAGTAGCTAATATGGTCTGACACATTCAATTAGTCTCCTATGCCGATTTATATATAATATGAATGCCATTTGAACTAGTATATATACTTAAATACATTTCTATATAATCAGTTATATGAGATTTATATATGTTTACTGTATTTTATATAGGATATTCTTCAAAATTACTATAACTAGGCATACAATTATATAGGTAAAATTGTAATATAAAATTATATTATACTAAAATTGAAATATCTTTCTATTATAAAAAAATGAATATATATTATTTATATATTATAAGTACCTATAAGTATATTGTACTTTCATATAATTATTATATTTTTGCTATTTATTGGAATTTGTATTCTCATTGTCAGCTAAATAGACAATTTATTAAAAAATATTATATTATAAATCTTATAATATATTATATAAATAATAGTATACAAATATTTTATTTATATAAAATAAGTATATTTAGATTTTTTTTAAATATATATTTAAATACAATAAGCTATTTATATATAAGCTATATACAGATGTACAACTCAAATTTACCTAATTTCTCTATATATATAACTTTTTGTTATTGAAATTTGAGAATATTATGCAACTAATCTAAATAACAGCTGCATTTCTAGCTGTGTTGTGTTTATAAATAATTGTGATTGTTAGTTCAGAGTTTCAATTTCAAAGACTGTCAACTTTTATAAACAATATTTTCGGGAAGTCTAAAATTGAATAAACATAAAATTTTGTAAAAATCTATCTTTTTGCATTACTATAGGGTGTTGTTGGAAGAGCTCCAATGCATAACTGGTGCTGGTATAAGTGATAAGCATATCTGTATAAGTGATAATCTGACTTCGCCCTTATAACCCTAATCTCTATAACACAAAGGAAAATCAATCTAAGTTCTTGATGTTTGATTTGTTGAAATCCGATCATATATAATTGTGTTGTCATGCTTTGAAATTTAGTTCCAAAGTAGTGTGGTCATTGATAATACAATTTGAGAGATGCAGTCACATATTCACTCCCTGCACAGGACAGTTGAGATCATTGGTAAAAGTGTTCAGACTACATAGAAAAATGAAATGACTTTAACCATTTGTACCTGGTTGGCAAGACAGTCTTGCCATTAGAAAATGTTCACCCCACAGTGGGTGGCAAGACTGTCTTGCCATGAGAATTATACTAGTTTTTTGGAGTTCTAAAAATAAATTCTAGCTAAATCAATGAGGATATGTTTAACTAACCCAGTGCTGAGTGTAACAAATTTTTCGACCACTTCCAATTGCTGGGGAGAAATGAATCAATGTTTAAGAATACACAGTTCTGATTGGTAGAAAACAAATATAATACAATAGCATTGTGGCTAAATAAAAAGCTACAAATTATGGCAAATTTGGATATTTTTCATAGATTTTGGTAATTGTGACTGACTGACTGCCTGTGCTTGTTATCTTGATTTCATGTTATATTTGTATTACATTTATTCTTATAGTATATTTTGTATTCTCTAACTTACTGTATTTTTCTGTTTATAAATTCTTGTATTTTTATTGTATTTACGTACTTAACTATTCTTTATTATATAGTGTATTATATTTACATGGACTGCACAGCCGGGGGGGCAAGCGCCCCCCACGCCTTTGCCTTTGGTAACACGGTGCCTTAATTGTATCATTACTAATCATTACTTATCATTACCTACCGACATCCCGCCATTGGTCCACCAACATTACCTCGAAAACGACGAGCACCTGCTAAAATTGAGATTGGGTCAAGTGCCG
>JAUZNC010021534.1:0-18770 GCA_034780395.1 Vannuccia rotundouncinata
TCAATATGCAATAACAACAGACGAGATGAAGCGCCAGAAGAACTGCTTGAGACTCTGAAAGGTTTGTATTAATTTTGTATGTAAAATGTTTGAAGAATGTATTTTACCACTACTTAGACTATATAATTATCCAGTTTATATTTTGTGCAATTATTGATAATTGCCTCTAGATATAATTTACAAATTCAATATTGTTTCAATTACATACGATGCTGTACAGCTTAACTTTCCTGTGAGTTCTTAAACAACAATTATTATCCTTTCAGCATGCCTGTATCCGCCTGGGCGTTTTTTGATTGGAAGAGAGTCAAAGAGTCTCTCAAATCAAGCAGGCAGGGATGATCGTCGCAAAAAAGATCAAGAAGTGTTTCAAACATTGAATGACATTTTCATTACTGGTGTTATTTTTTAGTCATATTATTTTTATAAATACAACAATTTGTTAGACTATAATAGCTTCCTTGTGTTATCACGAATATATATTTAGGGAAATCTAAAACGTGCACAGCATAAAATGTTATATTATTAATTCTTTAAAAACTATTTGACACAAAGTGTATCATTTATAATTCTTTTACCAATTAATTGTTTTAATATTTTAATTCGTTTAGCTAATTTACACAATTATAAAGTGTAACATATTTAATTCATATCATATAAAGTATAATTTTTGATAAAATCGTTGTAATTGAACATAAATTTTATTGAAAAAGGAAATTTAGGGAATATTATCTAGATGAATTCCACGTACTTCCTCATGTTTTCCACGAGCTTTCTTAAATTTTCCATACCGAGTCCACATTTTTTCCACGTGGTTTCCATGTATTGCTTGTGGTTATCCACATGGTTTCCATATGTGGATTCCCTGTGGAATGTCAAGATCCACATGGAACTTGCGGCGTGGAATCCACGTGGATTTTGACTTAATGGTCGACTAGTGTAATTTGCATTGCAGGACCCTCTGTAAACATTTAATAGGACAAATTACCGAGGACAGAAACCCAGAAACATTGCCCATTTCTAAAAAATAGTTAATTAAAACATCAAAAGTTAATAACTAATACAAGTACAAGGTTCTTATATTTGGCCCATTTGATAGTCCTAATTTTACAAGAGGCATATTATAAATCAGCAGCTTTTTATATCACAGAATAGTATTACATAACGGTCATAGGTAGAAGTAAACAAGGAACATTTAACAGGTGTTCCCACTGGATCATAGTATAAATAATGAAAATCTAAAACTTCAAATCTCAATTGGGATAAAATACGGCGCATAATTTTATGATTTACAAGTAGAATAACAAGACAGGGTGATACCATAAGGGAACATGACAATTAGGAAGCACATCTATATGGCGAAGTTCAGAAAACTGGTCAATATTTCAAAGTATGCACAGAGTAAGTTTTTAGAATTAAACAAACAAAGAAAGAAATAAAAAATCACACCCCAAGCTAACACCAAGCGTCTACTTTGAGAGCTAAAACCGCAAATGTAGACTCGACGACTAAAAGTTATTAATTATACCAAGCTGAAGAAATATCCACCGGAATGGAACACAAGCCATAACATGAAAGTCAGCAGGAATTCACACAACTCAACAGATATATCGTGACCCAGGGATGTAATAACTATCACTCCAAAGATTGCTCTCCCCAATGTTGGACATCTTTCGTCGGCACTGACAGCAGCGGTGGTACTTGTCACACTGCTCGTGGAGGATGCCGCCTGGAGTGGACAGTCGAAGACGATCGATCATTTCGTTTTCCCGTTTCGCGTCGGCCGCTTTGGACCATTCGTCCTCCAAGCCGCGTCGGTTGTCCACGTGACGACGATAGCGGGCCGCACGATCGTTCATCAAACTGGAGGAAGAACAACCCAATTGATTTGGACAAAAATATCGTCGAGATGTTCAAAAAATGAATAGTAGTCCGGGATCGCAAATTGTTTGGAGCAAAAGGTTTGATACTTTTATCAAGTAATATGATCCATGGAATGATCAAATATGTAAGTCTTAAGTTGCAGAAATTGTTCATTATTTTTTTATGATCATTTGTTTTTTTTCCAAATCAAAGAACAGGCCAAATTTTTATGGTTTTCACCCAATTTTCTTGAAAATGCACATTTTAAAGAAAATAAAGATGTTATTCACATTTTAGAATAAATGGATGCATATCATTTTGTTCATCTAATCGTTTTCAACATATTTCAAGTAAAATTATATCGAAAAGTCAAACTAATAATTTTTCAGAAACCTTTTACTATTAGCACTAAAGCCTATTTTAACAATATTTGAGCTTGAGAACCAATTTTGAAATGTTTCTAGAAAATATCTAGATGAATCTATATGTTGCTTGAAATATCTAGAAAACATTTAGATGAACAAATTGATATGCATCCATTTATTCAAAAGTGTGAATAACGTTTTTTTTTCTTTAAAATGTGCATTTTCATGAAAATTGGGTGAAAACCTTCGAAATTTCTCCTATTCTTTAATATGGAAAAACACTAAAATGATCATAAAAAATAATGAACAATTTCTGCAACTTAAGACTTACATATTTGATCATCCCATGGATCATATTATTTGATAAAAGTACCAAACCTTTTGATTAAAACCCTCTGGGATCCCGGACTATAGTAAATTATAAACAGAATACCCTTCAAACAGTATTTATACACATATAAAGTTTACACCCACAGAATATTCACTTAAATCTTTACTAACGCAACATAACTCACTCCTCCTTCGCCCGCTTCACCACCTCCTCCTCTCGTTTCTGTTCCTGCAATCGACGAAGGATCGCCTCCCGTTTCTTCTGGGTCACCGACTCCAGCTGCTCACTGAGAACTTCTTGAGCCCGACGTCGACGCTCCAGCAACTTTTCCTCGCTCATGTCATTCTTGCCGAAGACTGGCTCTGTCGAGTCCGGTTCTCGTTCCGGAAGTTGCACAGGCTTATAGCGAAGCTAAACGGAGACAACCCTCAATTACACCTCAATTCAAACCGCCCAACTAAACCGTCCCTAATCACCTGAGCAGACAGAGCCCGGCGGTACATCTCCTTCTGCCCAGACCTCTCCTGGATGAACTGTTCCCGCTGAGCAGCCAAATCCTCGGCCAGCTGGACCTGCTCCAGTCGCTCGAGAAATGCCTCATCGGCCCGCATGTTCTCCTTGACAGACGCCTTCTCGTTCACCTGTCGACCCAGTTCAGTGCTGCACAAGCGAAGGAGATACTTTTAGCAAGAAAGAAAATAACAGTTAAGAATGGTCCGGGCGTCACCTTAATTCCACTTGCTTGTGAACCTTCGATGGTGTCAGCGGCCGGTGTTGGAAGAGATACGAGGAGTAGAAGTTTGGATCCCGGAATGATTTCTTACTGCGCACAGCTTCGGACACGCCTAGGTTGAAGGCAGACACCTTCTGACTGTCGTGGCGTTTGGCCAGCAGGTTTTCCTACAGAAGATGGCACAATTACGTCACGGTTCCTACACAATTTCCTAAACAAAAATTCCCGACTTTTCCAGACATTTCCAAAATAATTCCAGACTTTAATTATGAAATTCTTTGTTACGTGAAGTAAATACTATTAATTATATTGTACGTATGTCGATTTCTGATTATTTAAATATACATTTGTGCAACATGTGATAAGTTTAACCTGGCATTACTGAAACTGAAAATGTAATATAATTTAAAGATATAGATCATATTTTAGTAAAGATCACATGTTGCATTAACCTTGTTTGTGATGTAATTAACATACTTTGGAAGCCATAGGAATTCAATATAAGCACCCATTGACAACTAACTTGATAATGCAACAGTTTCAGAAAGGCTTTTTTAAATGCTTTAATAATAAGCTTTATTTTAAAAATAAAATTAATACTAACTAATCAGAAAAAAGTGTGAAACTTTATTTAAAAAATTAAATTTTTATAAAATAAAATACATTTTTATAAAATAAAATACATTTTTACAAAAATAACTATTTCTTTATTAAATTTAAACAATTGAAGTATGACACGTTTAGACAGCGTGTCGATACTAGAGTCCCCGAGGGCAGCCTACCTGATCACGGACGATAGTCTCCGCATCTTTGAGCTCCTGAAAGGCCTGAAGAAGTTTGTTTTCTTCCTCATCACGACGAGCAATCTCTTCCCCGAAGGACACCGGCTGATTGCGGCGCTGTCGTTGATGGCAGAGGTAACAGAGCTCCTGACCAGCATTGCTGGGATGTCCACAGGCGCTGACGAGTTGCCGAGATGCCACTGGAGGTGGTCGAGGAGGGGTCAGGGTGGCGCGCTGTGAGTTCTGCTGTGATGTAGGGGTGGCGGGTGAGTCTGCGGCCCTGTTGTGATGCAGGTCCAGCTAAGGAGAGAGGTCGGGAAGTAGATATGTTTTATGAATGACAATTGAATACTTGCGGCAATCTCTTATATAGGAAAAGTGCATAAATTATCAGCCAATCAGAGTCTACCAACGCTAAATATAGAATGAAGTGCTGTGCTAAATATAGAATGAAGTGCTGTGCTAAATATAGAATGACGTGCTGTGCTAAATATAGAATGAAGTGCTGTGCTAAATATAGAATGAAGTGCTGTGCTAAATATAGAATGACGTGCTGTGCTAAATATAGAATGACGCGCTGTGTGAATCAATTAATTGAACCTACCCTGGAATCTGCGCAAAGCTCTCGCTGGAGTCTCTGAATGTCGGAGCTGCCATCTTGATCCACGCTGTCCAACGCCACTCCGGGAGGAAAGGTGGCCGTAATGTCCACTCCTGAAGAGTAATTCTTCACCCCGTAGATACCCTCTTCCTCAGTCATGTTTCTCGACAACTCCTAAATCAAAGCGGAACCACACCCTAGTTAGTCCTCTATTAAAACCCTCCCAAAGACTCCTTCTCTAGCTACCTGGGTCCCCCTCACAACACCGGCACTATCACAGACGTCACGTGACGGAGGTGTTGGCAGCTTGGGAAGTCTGCTGCTGGAAGCTGGAGGAAGCAAGTCGCCAAAGTTGACCTGCGTTGCCATGGCGAGCGGGGCGGCCATTCGAGAGCTGGCTCTGGAGCTTGAAGTGCTTCTCCGAGTATCTAGAGGGGCCACAGGAAGATTTATGAAATTATTTCTCTGGATAACGATTTAGCTGGGATGATTTGTTGTTGAAGTCGAAATCGAGGTAATAGTTGAAGCAATATAATGGTAGTACAGTATTATAAGACTATTATCCGGCAGCTAGCACCTTCCACATGCAAGAAATGAGGTCCAACACTGACCTCCATAATTATAGATAATGGTGTCAAACATTCCGAAATGGACGTCTGCTGGTGATGGAAGGGTTCGTTTGGACCACAGAGCTTTTTTGTGTTCACATATTAAAGAATAGAAATATTTCTACAATGGGAGGATACTTTACAAGAAAATGCCTATTTCTTATGAAATAAAAGGTTTAATTAGGTTTTATTATGCTTTGTTGTAAATAATCATGAACATATAACTGATGTATTTATATCAAAACAAAAAATTAACTTATATGTCATATTATTATATTTAAAAGTATAAGGAAATATAAAAATATGACATACGAGTTAATTTTTTGTTTTGATATAAATAAATCAGTTATATGTTCATAATCACATACAGCAAAACTTTGAAAAAACCTAATTAACATTTTTTTATTATATGAAATAGACGTTTTCTTGTAAAGTAACCTCCCATTGTATAAATATTCCTATTCTTTAATATGTGGAAAACAAAAAAGCTCTGTGGTCCAAACCAACCCTTCCAACTCCGGCAGACGTCCATTTCAGAATGTTTGACACCATTATCCACATTTATAGGTGGTGTTTGTACGTGGAGGGTGCTAGCTGCCGGACTAGTAAATAATCCTTTATTCAAAGCCAACATTCGCCAACATATATTTTTAAATAAAATGGTCATTTAAATTTAGTAAATAAAACCTTTTTAAAGCAGATCAATATATCTAAATGAAACTATAGTTACTGCAGCCTTCGTGGTTTAATAAAGCTATAAGTGCCGCTTACCTTGCTTCTTCATAGCTTAAAATAAATATAAACAAACAACAATTTATTCAATAATAAGAAGCAACCAGAATCACTCAAATCTTAAAATAAAACGACGTGAAATTTCAAATTATATCCTCGATGTTGACGATAAAAACCGTTTTTGTAGAAACACATTTGCCGCAAACACGCCAACTAAATATAACCCGATAGATAGAGACGAACTTAATACTTCCTTCTGATAATCTCCACTGTAAGAAAAGGACATTGACTCACGTCTTCGGGCCAACATGAAATGCACACTCCTCGGCCGCCTCATCGTTTGCACCGGCATGCGCATCATGCAACCAGTGGGGCTAACAATGAATTCGAACTGTTTTGGGGTGAGAAGGGAGGTTTTCATGACCTCGGAATTCTTGCAGAAATAACACAAACAACTCCTTCGTCAATTCCGATGGGATAACAGTTGGCAAGAATTTACTTAGTGCCAGGAAAGGTTTATAATGGGTTGATCTTCACCAATCAGGTTGTTATGCAAGGAATACGTTGCTACGGTGATGATAATCAGAGGCACAAGCAACGTTGCCTTAACAGGTCTTGTATAAGGAGATAGTTAACGACCTTCTTAATTATACATGAGATCTGAGAACGAAAATGCAATACAACACTGAGCATTAAAAGAAATAAACGAATCAAGAATCCTCTTTACGATTAAATAATTAGGATAGTCAGCCACCAGTAGCAGCATCTAATAGCACCAATGAGAACACCAGACACCCTCCTCTCAAGCCGTGTGTAGTTATAGAAATGAACCTACCTTCCTGCTTGTCTAATCCAACTTCTTCTGAAAGACGCTGAAGTTCAGCTTCTAAGGCGTGGATGTTTTCAGAATTCTCGTCATACGGGTTCCCCATTCCTTGATACTCCGGGGCATCTTCAGGAACGCCATCTTCTGGGATGCTGGCGAGTGGCTGACCCGAACTATCAAGGATCCTGAAGTACAGCAGCGCATAATAGATAAAAGAATTCTTTAACATGGAGAAGTAGTTCATCAAATTTATATAAAATATAATGAAACATTTTTTTATAATCTAATACCTCTGTAGTAGAGAACGCTAAAACATGCATAAACATTAGATGCGAGAATATTCATGAAAGAACCGAAAATATACTTCAAAATGCGCAATCATGAGAAAGCATTTTTATAAAAGAAGTTTACATGCAATGAAGATAGAAGAAGATAAACACAGGGTGAAATTGTGAACAAAGTCAATGAGAAGATTATTACGAACAGATTACAAATTATTTAAAAAGTTATCCAATATCTTATCAAGGTATATAAAGTGATGAAACGAAAATCTGGTGTTCAAAAGATTATAAAAAATAATCAATGTACCTTGGAAATAAAGGAGATTTCGCTGTAATCAATTAATAGAAGTCTACAATTATTAACTAATAGTGAACAATATTTCATTATCTATAATAGACAAAGTCTTGTCAAAACAAAAGCGAAAAATAATCGTTTGTACTATTTTAAAAAGGAACTCATAAGACATAGAGGTAACAACTGCTCAAATAAAAATAAGTTACGGTATTGATAAAATTTAAGAAAAAATTAAAAATATTAAAAAAATATCGAATTTGTTAAATTGTTTCATTTTTTCTTGAACACAAATTACGAGTATTGATTTATTTATTATATTTCCGTAGTTATATTAACTGTGACAAATAAAAGGTGAATGCAGACCTACTTTGGTAACGGTAATGATACACTAAAAGGTCGCGAAGCAGGTCGGTCTGTCATCACAGAGTCCGCGGTGCCTGGGCGCTGAAAGTGTCAGAATGGAGATAAGTCAATAATTCCAACAAACTTGAACCTTCTACAATAAAATATTTAATAAGTTTAACCTACATCTTGCATAGAGGCAATAATCTTTCCACTTGTGTCGAAACTGTTGATGAAATCCTTGTAGAACTTGAATTTGAGCTGCATATCGCGAACTTGCAGACGGCCCAGTCCCGGAAATGTGAACTCGACGGCACGAGAAGAAGCGACTGACCTGCTCAGAGCACCGACCATTTCCCGGACACAGCTTTCCACCTGGTCCCGTTCAAAGGGTGTCTCCATGGTGAGTGCCGAGTAGTTCAAGGTCACTACTGGGACAGAACCTGGAGCAAATTTATGGAAAGGAAAGTTGAGAAGACCGAGGTACTCCCGGATAAAGTTGTGTTTCTACCTGTGACGTGATGCTTCGTCTGTTTAATGCAATGTGTTTGGCAAAACTTCTCTCCAACCTGGAATACTGGTCGTTGTATTAGAACAAATTTGTTTCCACCAATGTCCAGTTTCTTTTGTACAAAAGAGAACGTTCCAAAGTTTGGAATATGAACACCCTGAACAAATATAACAATATTTCACATTAAGATTTTTAAAATGAAATTTAAATTAACCGGAGAATCTTAACCTTTTGTTTCTGCATATTGCGTTCAATGAACCCAGAGACACCTTCCCATATTCGAAACATATCTGGTTAAAAAGAAGTGATGAATTGGAGTGTATTATATTTGAACTAGGTTTAAAAAATAAGTTAATGTTGGTTATGTGTAAATTAATAAAAACGGAAAGGTGAAGATCAACAAGTATTGTAGTTTCAAGCTGTTTAAAGATTCACATTCACTTATTATATACTATAAAAATTAACTAATAAATATAATAATAATTAAAATACCGTGTTGGCCATTTATTAACAATGATATTAAAGTTTTGACTTTCTGTGATTTACAATATTATCTACTTAAACGCTGTTTTATTAAACTATTCATGAAAGAAATATATTGATACTGTATATGATTCATAGATTTATGTAGATGTTTAAACATTAACTGTAAAAGATTCCTTTAATAGATATTATTATAATGATCATAATGGACATCAGGTTAATATCTCCATGATTCTGTTTTGAGATAAATCAACTGACAGTCTGTTGCCATATTTACATGGAATTTATTGATTGCAGAACATATCAAAATAAATCATAGTTTAGGAAGAGAATTTTTAAAAGGAATTCAAAATGTTTGGGTTAAAATTAAATATTGATGGTCCTGTAAACAAAACATACTGTTTTATTTTTTAAATGAAAAAATATATAATACAAATGAATTGTATAGATATATTAGCCTTTTTACAGATTAGTAATTTATTTATTATTATTTTACCAATAAACTTCAATTTATACATTTGATGAATCTATTGATATTCTTTATATGATATAATATATTGTTCATTGTCTTTATTGTCATTATCTAAATTTTAAATTATATTTTGAGTTTGAAGTTCAAAAATATAGTGTAAAATTACCTATAATTATGGTAAAATAATGTTTAATATTTTAATCCATTAGAATAGAGTATTTTGACTATTTTGTATAATATTATGTAAAGGAAAACTCATATTATTTTTTTTGTAGAAATCTATCTATATTTTTGGACTTTTATACAGGGTTATGATACAAAACTATAATACATAATGGACCCAATTATGCAACCATCAAGTACATTAGAAGATAAATAATTTTAAACCAAAAATCACTTAACCTCATTCCTGTGGAAACTGAACTTAGGCATTGCTTTGGGTGACCAAATATAAAAGTACCATACTTTACTTATTTATTGTATTTAATTTCAGAAACAAATTTTTTCTAAATATTTATTCTATTATAACATTTTATATTTATATATATATATATATGTTTTTCTATTATTTTAAAATTCATTATATTATGATTATCGTTTTCAAATAAATGTAATTATTTGAATATTTTTTCTCAAATAGTGCAATTAAATATTTCAATAATATATTTTTTATTACAAAACATAAAATTATTTGACTGTGAAAATCATAGAGTATAGATGTAAATGTAATAAAACAGTGATTTAATTGTTATATAATGTTAGAAATTATTTTATATAATAAAAAAACTAATACAATGTGAAATAAAATATTATTTTTTATAATATCCGCATTTTATAAATTTTATATGCCATAATATTTATAATAAAGTGATGTCATATTTTTTATGTTACAGTATAATAAATAAGAGAGTTAAATTAGTCCAAAGTTTAATTTAATTTATATGTATTTGATGGATATAAATATAAATCATTTTTTATGTTTGTATTATAATAAATTTATTATTAATTTAAAAAAAGTAATAATTTACAATCCAATTGATTATATGTTAGACAGATGTAAAATCTATCATATAAAGGTTACCACATTTACTGTTTTATAGTATAGCATTTGATGTATTCCATATATTTGTATGCCAGATAGTTTTGCCTTTTTCAATTCTTTTTTATATAAAAACCTTGATTGTATGCTGGAAATATCTTCCTAGGGCTACATGGAATGCAGACTAATTTTGAAGAATATCTTATGAATTAAATAAAATATACAATATCACATAAACAATAAACATGGAAAATATTCACTTATATACAAGTTTGTCAATTAAAAGGTCAAAGGAGTAGAAATATAAATCCATGTAGGAGGCTAATTGAATATGTCAAACTATGATAGATACTATTATAAATACTTGAAAATATTTATCCAATATGAACATAATAAGGATACTAACTAACATTATTTAAATTTAGGATTTTATATAGCTGTGTGGTGAGTTAACTTTTCTGCCTGGTAATACCATTGTTAAAAGGATATATAATAGGTATTCTTCAGCAATTGTATAAAATATTACACCTATTTTTTTTAATATAAAGTTATAACTTTGCTATACTTGCACACAAATAAGAAGAAATGATGAAAATTATCTATGTATATTTTTGTTATTTTTGAAATTGTATGATTATTCAAGTGCAGATTTATGTCATGCTTATTAATAATTGTAAAATACCAAAATAATAGTTACATATTAACTACATACATAGGTACCCATAGCTAACTAAAAATACATAATAGAATAACATTTTAATGGAGGAATGTTTGAGGAATTAAGCTTGGTGACATAGCATATGCTTCTAAACCATTTAGTATGATGCCAATACTTCATCCTAGAAATGTTCATGAATGCAATTATAATCAGGCCCAAAGGCACACATATAATGTGATTGAAAGGGTATTTAGGGCAATAAAACAGCCATTTTCTATTTTAGGTCCTGACTACAGACTATGTTGTTGGTTTGATACATGGCAATTATAGTTGATTGTGTCATATTACATAATATTGCAATTTATGCCCAGTAAGATCAGCCTTTTCTGAATCAATGTGTACAAAATCTTGACTAAGCTATACCTCTTCCAAATAATAACTGGGGAGATGTAATAAGCAACTGTAACTCAGTTCTTTTTATACATTTGCCCTATTTTATACAAAGCATTTGTAACACTATGCAATACATAGTTTTTGTCACTAAAACATGATAACCTATATTATAATGTAGATTTTATCCATGTATTTGCCTGTATAAATTATTTATTATATACCTATTTTATATAATAATTCAAGCTGTTTATTAATATTCTTCAAAATTATAAACATTCCCTCATATGTAGTATGTATTATAGCTTTTATTTATAATGTGTTTTATTAATATGAAACATTAGGTATTGGCATTAGGAGGATTGAATTTCCTTAAAATTTGATTGGTTAAATCAGTTATTTGACCTATGAATACTATTATGATTTGATTAGAAAAAACATTGCTTGAAAAAATTGACATTTGATAACCTGAAAAAAACAAGACTGGATAACTAGTTTTTTAAAACCTATGATTTTTTTTCCAGTCATAACTTTAAGACTAGTTTTATGTGATCATACCACAGAAAAACTCATTTTGTATTTAAAATATACTTATAAACTAATTTTATCTATAGTCAAAAGATATACTTACAAAATCTTTTTATATATTTAGATGTAAGATATACTTATAAACTTGAATTAATTCAAATGAATGAATCAAATTATGCTCCTTTTAAATCTACTTCATTGTCCTAATTTACCAAACTATGCTTTATGGGATATAATAAAGCCATCAATCTTAAAAGCTAATCCATATAAAAAATATTTAGTAACAACTACAATTTATAAGGAATATATTTAAAAAATTAATGAAAATCTATTAAAAAAATTAATAAACATATCTGAAGGAAAAGCATGTTAAGTGTGGATTTAAATGGAGCACAAGTTAATCTTTTTCAGTAAATTTAAGAGTCCAGTTTATATTATGATTAAATAAAAAATGAATTTATAAGTGTATTTTTTGCTAAATTATATAAAATGAGTTTCTAAGTGTATCTTTTGATCAAATATATAATGAGTTAATAAGTTTATCTTATTATCAATATATATAGTTTATCAATATATATTAATGTATATTGATATATAAAAATTCTTAGTCAAAAATGTAATATTTATGCATTAAATAATAAAGTATACATATTAACTGCATATATATATAGTTTAAAACCTTCATTTACTACATATGAATATATTATTGCATTTGTTTTCTTATATAATTATGTAGGTTGATTATTAATTTATATATTTTTGTAACAATTTTTTTAATGCATACATATATTTTAGCTGCACCACCCCTCTCCATCAACATTTCTGTGTGATTTGAAATGATGCCCCCTTCCCCTCCCCTCGAGTAAATATACTTTGTGCATGGCCCTTGGATTATTTTTACTTTTAAAGTATGTTATAATTAAGTGTTTATTTTTAACAGATTTAACACGGATCATTTAACACAAAACCAATATATATACTGAAATTCTCTGAATTAAAAACATACCATCATCAGAAAGTGACGTTCCCATTGAGGAGAATTTGTTTTTCCTTGCTTCCTGAATAATACCATTCATTGTATCTGCAGCCATTTTTGATAATAATCTGCAAATTGCCTATTCAAATCAAGCTCTATTTGATAGCTTTCAATTGATGTCATAGAAACATGCACTCAAACAACAAAAAAAAATTTACCCAATTATAAAATATTTACCAATTTTGGCTATTATTATTTTACTAATTATTAGATATTGTATAAAATTTTTGTTTTCTTATTAATTTAATATTCAGATTATTTTTGCTAATTTGCTAAATAAACATTAGAAACGGTTGTTAGATAGATAATTATATATTCCTTTCATATAAAAGAGCAAAACATTACCAAGCCAAAACGTCATCAGACCGAGACCAAAAAGATAATTATAAGTAAATCAGAGTATGTATTTATCCAGAAAAATGTATGAAATGTTTTCGATTTTATTTTGCAATTATTAGTTCGCTTTTTGTTATTGACCGCATTTTAATTATTTTGTTATTGACAGCATTTTTGTTATTGACCATTACTGTAAGAAAAATAAGGAAATTTTAATGCATTAAGCATTAATTGTTTTAAATTTATGGTTTTCTGATGAAATAATTTTATAATTCTATTTTTGTTGGATCTCTACAAAATTTCAAATGAAATGAACATATAATTGTAGAAGATAATTGCGTAGACCAATTGTGTAAAAGGTAGACCAAATTGTAGAAAGTAAAAGCAAAAATATTATTATATTTACAAGAAAAGTGCATATGTTTATATATATATTAACACAGAGCTCCAAAGGTTCAACAATTTACTTATAGCTAGTTGATGTGTGGGGTATAGATGTGCGCCACACGGTTTTAAAACCTGCTTGCTCTGACAATCTCGATTGTCCACCCGGCTTTGTGAATGTACCACAGCTCATCTCCTCCATTCCCTGGTAATTAAAGCGTTCATCCACCACAAGTCGTATTGTTAGTTTGACAAGAAGCGCCTATTCTTGTTGCAGTTTGCACAGCAGAGAAAAAGGCAGCCCACAGTCCGGTTGGCTGCACTTTCATTGAAGCGTCTCTATACCAACCTATATAATTATTCATTTGGGTTGTATTAGAGAAAAAGTATACTAGATATAGGGAAATAGGGCTTACAAATTACGAAAATCAAATAATAGCCCCGCCTCTTTCAATATCCACGAAATTCAAGATAAAAACATTGTATCAAAATTTGAAGGAACTGGCAGCGTAAACGGTGTTTCTAATTCAGGAAAACCACATTCTGCAATAACTAATGGAAAAGGAGATTCGAGTTGATTAAATCAATACTGCGGTCCCTACAGAAGTCAAGCTGGCGTTTATCAGCTGAATTAAACATTAGCCAACGTAGCTGACATGAGATTGTTTCATAAGCGGGGCCAATTACATTCCCCAGTTATTTCATGCCTTACATAATAACGATCTGCTGACCGGCGCATGGAATTCACCAAAACGTTCGTGAACTTGGTTAAAAAATGTTGATATGTTTCTGGATGCAACGTCTGGTGGTCTGACGACGCTCATTTTAAACTTAACAGAAAAATTAATAAATAGATAAATTTATTTGTTATATAATTTGTGAAAAATTAATAAATCAATTTGCCTCGTGTAGTACTGTATGGGCAGCAATATCCTCGACTGAATTAATTGGTATAATTTTTTCGAGGGCACTATCAATTCATCACGATCCTTAAGACATATCTGTACAATTGTCTCTATTGAATAAAGCCATCAAGTGTCTAAAATTAGATAAAAAATTTGAATATAAATTGCATCAAACTATTAAAAAAATTAAAAAGGTGTAAAATTAATATATATATAATTATGTATTAATGGAATTTTGTCAATTAAAAATAGTTATGTTTGTTGCACGAAAATAAACTCCTTTGCAATCCACGTCTCCGCAAAAAGGAATTGACTCGATCCGATTATTAATTTTTGGATGGTTGTAAATTAAAAATTAAATTCTTCGTCTGCAAGGCTTACATTAATTTTTTCCTAATTAACTTGTATATATTAGTTTTATTTTTTATACATATACTAAACTACTATAATAAACATATATTATTAAAAAGTAATATTTAATTACGACACATTACTGTAATTTTGACACACATCTTTTTTTATTATATATCGTTATATGTGTTTTGTCAATAATTTAGAAATAAAAGATTTTGATTAATTTAAGCTTTTAATATGCACAGCATTTTCGGTATATTTATTTTGATTGCTAATTGTTGGAATTTGTATAAAATTGTTATAAAGATACTCTTTTGCTAAAATCTAACTAATGATTAATTTCTAAAAATCAAAACACTTTTCGAATCCCAGTTAAACTTCACAAAATTAATAATTTTATTAAAACTAAATATATAAGTAACAGTCCGGAGAAAACATTCAATAATAAATGTTAACAATATATTTTAAAATAGTTCGTAAATTGGTAAAAGATTATATAATAATATGTAGAATTATATGAACTAAAAAATGCTTTTATTTATCTTAATATTCCCCTAAAAAATATTAATTTATAAAACAATATGAACAGATATAATAATATGAAAGGATACCTAATATGAAGTTATTAAACGTGTTTGGCCATAATGAGCATTGTATAGATGAAAATAGCTATGCCAAATATGACTTCTAAAAATAATTAGCGATTTTACTAAATATGACTCACTTTTATAATTTAATAACGTTTTACATTATATCTGTGTTTCAAGGATAATAATTATTTATATTTACTCAGAAATTCTTTTTGAATTTTACAATTTCAAAATATTATTCATTTTAGAATAGATTTTAAAAGCAAGATATTTCAAAATATTATTTTTACTTTATAATGAAAATTAAAGGATACTTAATATATTGTTAATATAAAGTAAAAATAAATAAATAAAAATATAAAGTAAATTTATCTACTGTTACGTTAGTAATAAATTCAAGCTTTAAAAGTAATTAAAATTAAACCAACTTAATCAGGTTTGACCTAAGAAATGCATAAGTCATGTCGAAATTACAGCTTTTTATTTGAATTATGTACAAGCATATAATGGGTGATCGGTTTCTATAGTAGTAGAGACAGTTTACACGTATGCAAAAATATGTAGCGCAATGATAAAATACGCATAGGTACATGACATTTAGTAGATATGGCAATAATATATATTAAAATAAATAGCTTCAATAGCATAATAATTCGCAATGTAATGGAAATAACGTTCACAAAAGCACAAGCGCATGAAAGTGCCAAAAATTTGTTCCGCAATATAAAATAATACATTATTTACTAAAGAGAAGAATCGAAAGAATTGTTTCATATATTTCTATTAAAATAGATAATAACAAAAAGCACTGGAATTTATTTAGCTTAAGAGAAGCTGACAAAAGCCTAATTCATTTATTGTAATACGATAATAGTGTTGAAAGAAGATGCAAATAAAACTTGTCTATTATTTAAATATTGCGAATATATAAAAATATAGAACCAAGATTTATGGAATGAGTTGCAAAATCCTTTCACGGCCAAGTAAGTTTAACTTCAATTAACGATACAAATATTAAAACAAATGGTAGAAAAAAAACGTGGTCCTAGTTTAAAAGCAGGTTTTGATAATGACTAAAATTACTGAAATCACATGATCACTACAATGCAATTAAAGTTTAAAATTTGAAATAATTTACATTTAAAAGCGGCCATTCAAAAAAACGTGTTAAAACAATTTTAAAAATCGATATAGCATATAACACTTTAGTTAGAATGTAATAATGGATTAAATAATTAATATAACTAGATGAATAAGTAGTTGAATTTATTGTTGCAATTTTCGCGGTCACTGGTCACTGGTCAATGGATGGAGGAAGAACAGGATTCGATCGATAAGGGGTCAATGGTTTCAATATGATTAGACGAGGCAAGTCTATAGCAATATCGATCGATTTAAGTTGATCTCTAGGAAGATTTCTGAAATAATAAGGAAACGATTGGATATTAATTAGAATACGTGAAATTATCGTATTAAATATTTTATTATAAAAGATAATTAATTTATTGCAAATTCCAAAAACGTCAATATTCATGATTAACATGAGAAAACTTTGTCGTACCTTAAATAAGACTTTTCTTGGTGGCAGATCAGAGCTTCGAGTCTCAGAAATGGAGTCAAAATGAATCAATATCAAATAATTTATTGAAGAAGACAAACCACACTGCTTTTTAAAATTGGTACCGCACAAATCACCTTAAAGGAGTTTTCATGATCCAAAAAAATCTCGCAACAAGTCAGCTTCTAAAATATATTGTTTGTCTATATAGACTTCTACAATCGAAATGGATTGTATGTCGTCATCCTTGATCTTCTTCCTAGAATACAGAAATGTAATATTAAAAATTAACTATGAGTTCCTCTTTTCCAAAAATTGTCTTAAAAAGTTCTTTTTGCGAAGCGAATAGATCCTGTAAATATATTCAGGAATTTTTATTAGATGGTGGATACAAACACGTAGAATGGAATATAGTCAACCATCGCCTATCCGTTCCTGCTAAAATATTTACGGATATTCGAGTTAAGGTTTAGAGAGGTTTGACTGAATAATATATTCTAAACTTATTTATGAAGAAGTGAATACCTTCAGTTTGAACTTATAAAGCTCCCTTTTTGGTAAAATATTGTGGATCACCTTTCCTCCGATTTCTTCCCATCGCTTATGAAGTCATCCTCCCTTGCAAGTCTTGCTGGGTGAACTCCTGTCATGCTATTCTTTCGTTGAATATAATTGATAACCATTTTAGGGATACATAGAATGTAAATATATTATAATGAAAATGATATGATACCGATTTCTTTGGGAAAAATTACAGAATAAATGTTTTGACATACTATAAATATAAGCTTACTAATTTCCATTCTCTGCATGAACGATAATTGATAAAAGTCCCTAACTAGTAAGACAATGAATTATCAATTTAAATAAATGTATTAGTTTATTATATGCCTGAAACGAACTATAAACTGTTGGTTATTATACAAATTAGATTTTCTGATTTTATAAATACACAATTCCTAGAAATTTCATCAATAAGAAAAAAGTATATTTTCTAAATGTATTTACCTTGTTCGAAGTTGGTTTATTATCAGCAGTGTTCCTCCTTTTCCTTTTCACTACATGGCCACATCTTGTAAAGGTGTTTGTCTAGGATTCCTTAGTTTCATACTAAGAGCAGTATGCCAATAATTCTGTTAACATTTTAAAATATAATAGTACATAATAATTTAATATAAACATAACTATACAAACGACATCTTACATTTAATTATAAAAGGTTAAAATTACAATAAATATATACTATGCTTTCTTACTTTACCGTCAATACCAGGTAGTCCAGTGGCTGGCACCTAGAGTAGGGAGTTGACTCAGAAGAGAAAAGATGGCTTGGTGTATTTGAGTTGGTGTAGGATAGCTGTAACGAATATAAATATATGAAACAATAGCAACTAAACTTACAAAGTGTATTTAATGATCTGACTAAATAATAGATCTAATAAGCGAGCCTTTGGCTTTGAATTCCGCGATATTGAGATTAAAGTGAAGTTGGAAGAAGTTATTTCAACTTTTACTCTTTGTTGAAGTTCTGTCAAATCAACCTTGAAATTGCTCGGGAAACTAGATATCTTATAGGAGGAATGTTCGTCGAGGTAGAAGGTGCGGAATGTTCGTTGAGGTAGAAGGTGCGGAATGTTCGTTGAGGTAGAAGGTGCGGAATGTTCGTTGAGGTAGAAGGTGCGGAATGTTAGTTGAGGTAGAAGGTGCGGAATGTTCGTTGAGGTAGAAGGTGCGGAATGTTCGTTGAGGTAGAAGGTGCGGAATGTT
>JAUZNC010021545.1:0-24529 GCA_034780395.1 Vannuccia rotundouncinata
GAAGCCAGATAGGTCACGTGAATCTCTCGACCAATCAGAAGACGAATTGGTTGAGATACACTCATCACCTACTACTTATATTTTATAGTTAAAATGACCTACGACAACAAACGTAATTATTTATGTTAACCTACGCATAGCTAATAACACATTAAATTTGTTGTTAAAACTTAGTTGTACCACGTTTTTATACTTAACGGGGTACAGTAATTATATTAATTTACAGAAGCTTTTTGGATAGAGTCACCGTATCCATTTGCGTGGAACGATAAAATTGTACCTATATAAATTAATAATCGGTCAAAAAAAATATTTCCACCAAAGGAATTATTATTTACGAAATAAAAATATTTTTTTGTTATAGTGTAATGTATATACCATAAAAAATAAATCGATTTAATTTTTAAATAAAAACATGAATTTTTTATTCGTACAGTACCATATTGTTGCAATAAATTTTGATATAGTTTCATTAACCGAAAACTTATCCATAACGAACACAACAAGATATAGGTATTGTGTCTGTATCCATTTTCTCACCTTTATTTTAAACGCATAAGTTCAAATATTTTTGTAATTAAAAATGTATTATTCAATTCATTACATTTTGAGTATATGGCTTGATTATATATAGTTGCATGCAGTAGAATTAAATTGAAAAAGTTATAAAAATTCCAGTTTCAGTTGACATTTGATGCTGAGATAATAGTAGTAGCCATTTTTTAAATAATTAATAATCATCAACTACCGTATTTAAAATTAATGTTAATGAATATTTTAAAAACATTTTTGAAGAAATTTATTTACTATCACACATACCATTACAGTTAATGAATGAATGTCAATCAGAGCATACAACGACACAGCTAGGTAATATCAGTACCTAATAAAAGATAACATTGGAATAAGTGTCAACAAAAATAAAGGAGAAACATATGGGGCAAGTCTGTACACAAATTATGACGTAATTAATAATAAATTACAATATGATAAGAGATATTGTTTTATGCAAAACATACTATAGATCATATGAGTAATATTAAGAAAGTAAATTTGCAATAGTTTAATGAATAGTTGTCTGCATAGTTAAACAATTTCATATTTATCAGAGAAGAAGGCCACTTCTGAAGAATATTTGACGGGAGAATTGTTTTCTGCAGGGTTACAAAGTTCTTGAATCTGAAAAAAGTACACACAAATGGTGATAAAAACACGGCCTCAACCTAATAATGTTGCAAGGAAATAAAGCTGACCTGTATTCCACAATAGGAAACCTCAGAGACAAAAGCCACCATAACTGGGAAGAAGTCATCCACGTGACCATTCTTGATGGAGAATTCCATGCTGCCCGATTTGTTGTCCACGTCCACCAGTGGCATGCACCACTCTAACTGGCCACGTGTCACGTGATACTCACCCTCGCATTCGCTCACAGTTGGAGCCCCGGATCCCGAACTGACCAATCAGAGAAGAAAGAACATTGATTCACACTGAGATCACATTGATTCACACAGAGAACACATTCATTCATACAGAGATCACATTGAGATCAAAAATTTAAAACTCACGGAAGCGGGATAGTGATGACGACATCGTGCAGTTCAAGGTCATCGTCCTGTAGTTCGTATTCAATGTTGACGTCACAGGTGTTGCCCGAGACATTGGGCCAACAGTTGACTATGAAGAAATACGGGGAAGGAGGAACACACTCTACAATTGTGTACAATGTTAGGTTGCTATGCCTAAATGATTATTGAGGTCGTAAATCTGCTCTTATCACAGATTCAATCTATTGAACAGATTGTGCAATAATATTGATTAAAATCATAGAAATTTAATATACCTATAGATAGGACCGCTAGAATGAATCATTGTTTTGCTTTCGTTTTCGCAATCTGTTTTGATACAGAAAAGATGAGAACATTAAGATTATTCGAAAACGACCAATTGGAATGGTACTCAGGGGAGGATCCAGGAATTTGTTAGGAGAGGTTCCATATGTGTAAAATAGGCGACCGCGTCCGCTTTTTAAAGGCGTTTAATTTTTTGAAATATTAGATGACTATTTTCCTTATATAGGCGCCTAAATTGTAAATGTGGCATTCTACCAAGACAGAGTAATTTTCTATAGAGTAGTCCCAGACAGCACACGTTTCCTCAAGTCATACTTACATTTCAAAAAAGGCGTCCGAACCCATGAAACCCTCTGTATCCGCCTCCGATAATTTAAACGTCAAAATTTAACTCTAATTGTTAGTTTTTTCTATGAAAATTTTATAAAAATGGGTTGCAAAACACAAAAATAGACAAGTCAACATGAAAGCTATAGACAAAATTGATTTTCCAGGATAACAATTAACCCGGAAAGATGCCCTAAGTATACCATAAGCAAAAAGAGAGAACATAAGCCGATGCTGCACTGATTTATTAGAATCTAAATTTTCGTAGTACAACTACATAATCTTAATTTATGATTATGTAGTTGTACTACGAAAATTTAGATTCTAATAAATCAGTGCAGCATCGGCTTATGTTCTCTCTTTTTAATTATAAAAATGCTGCTAAGGACTAACCATATATACTATACCATAAGCAATTTGTGCTAATCTTTGATATCCAAATTTATGATATAGCTTTATGTATCTATGACAAATATATTATTTTGAAGATTCAATTTCAATTATCTTATTTAAAAAATTGTTATTTCTCATTCAAGGCAAAAAATTCCAAACTCTAAAGAATGATTCCTATATAGAAAACATAGAAAATACATAGAAAAACATAAATAAGCAGGACCGAAGTGAAGACAGCTATTGGCTATACAATTACGTGATTATCAGAAATTTTAGAATATTATTGTGTACAATTATTAACCAATCAAAATAAACTATCCTGGGAAATCGATACGGCGACAATTTCACAGAGAAAAATTTATACCTGCAGTTAAAGAAGTATTATTATTAAAAAAATTATTAAAAATTAAATATATTCAAATATCAAAGAAATACAAATGTATACCTCCAAAAATTAAATGTAATTGAAATAATAACTTACTCAGCGGTCAACACATTCTGTAACCATTCGTATATTCTATTTAAATTCCAATATATGCATATTATTTTGATATTATTGATTTATAATTATTTTCATAATGCAAAAGTTAGAACGATTCATAATAGTAATTATATACTGCTTTGAAATTAGATTGTTTGAATGATTTCTCTCTAAGGAATTAAAAGATATACCAGCATCGTTAGCAAATGCATATCATGACTTTTGGTTATATTTATAGAATTAGGATAAGGTCTCCATACTAACAAAAAAATAGATGTGTCTCTTTTGTCCTTATTTAATGTAGGATTAAAGCAATGCATAATTTTATAATAGAAATATAACGATAATTAATTCGCTGAATGAATAATAATCGATGATACCAAAATATGTAAGTTATTATTTCAATTACATTTAATTTTTGAAGGTATACACTTATATTTATTTCAATTAATTAATTAAACTCCTAAATTGCAGGCATGCATTATTCTCTGTCAAAAATCGCTTTATCGATTTCTCAGGATCGATAGTCTATTTTGATTGGTCAATAATTGTAGACAATATTTAAAAATCTCTCTATCAACAACACTAATAATGTTTAATGAAGCAACCCACTAGTGAGAGGAATCATGCTTTCATCCTGTGTCTGAAGACGCCACTTGAGAACGCCCACCTCCTGCCCGGTTGGGTAGGGCTTCCCGTTCGACTTGGCCTGAATCCAGCCGTTATTCTGATTCCGAAGAAACAACAACAACACCCACCATTAATCCCCGAACAGAGGAGAGCGGAAAGCAAGCCTCTCACCTTGAAGATCTGCTTGTCGATGTTGGGATGTGTCTGTAGCTGGGCCCCTTTGCCCGTGGCTCGGTCAGCGTTGACCTTGACCTTGACATGGGCCAGGTCCGGCTTGTTGACGCGCACCTGAAGTATCCCGAGAAGCTCCATCGTCTGCAGGTTGCCATCCCTGCCCGCCAGCACGGTCAGTTTCTCCTCGACACGGACGTGCACGCTGACAACAGATAGACAGGGAGAACTCCTGCAGTACAGAGCTTTGACAGACGAGGGGGGGGGAGTGGGTTGGACTCACTCATCCATATCGGCGGCTGCAGTGTGTGTAACTGAAGCAGAACCACCGCCACCTGCAGTGGAGACACCTCCACCCACGCCGCCGCCTCTATTCTCCACCACAACCTCGCCTTCCGCCTTCAACTGGTCCACAAAAGAGTCGACGTCGTGGCTCTTCCCGCCTAGCTTCATGGCCCTGCTCGGCCCGCCACTGGAGTGTGAGGCGGGGGCTCGTGTTGATGGTGGTGGGGCACGATACCCGCCGTCACCTTCACCTGATGGAGGGGACCATTGACACTGTGGTCATTTTCATCTAGATCGGCATGCTTAATTAAAACGGTGGAATCTTGTTCGGCCATAATTTATTTTTTACAAACAGAGCTGTGAAGTAGACCACGTGGTTCCTACACAATTTACAGACTAAATATCAGAAGAAAATTAAAACTTTATTTAAAATATTAAATTTTTTATTTAAATTAGATAATAAGTTTTTATCTCAACATTATGTAGAAATGCAAAGATTTTTTGTATAGTGAAACAAAATTGTCTGGCTTTTCCAGAAGTGTAGGAACCAGGAGACCAAATCGGTGAATACATCTTTGCACAAGTGTATCTTTAATTGTGCACATATTATGAGTTCTTATTGTTTCAATAATATTATGCTTGACAATAGGTGACAATTTATCAATTCTACCCAAGGACGATTCTTTGTGGTTTTATACTTCTATTTCGAGTTTGAAAGTTTCTGTGAATTTTAGTGCTACAAAGGAGAAAAGATTTCAAGCTAGAACAGCTAGATTTACTTCATGCTAAGAACGAAGAAGTTTGCCAGTGCAGAGAGTTAACCACTCACTTGGTTGTATCTCTGAAACCATGCTCATGTGTCCACCGCCGCTACCACCACCGCTACTGCTGCCAAACCCGCCAGCAGACCCAATTCCAGACTTTCCCCCGCCTCGCTTTGCCGCGTCTCTGCGAGCCTGCTCTAGTTCTCGAGCTCGCCGCTTCATGTTGATCTTGGCGTCACGCTCCTGGGTCTGTGTTGGTCACACAAAAGGGTTGCAGCACAGAACCGGGGCCGTAACGGTCTCTCTATAAACATCCTCAACCACAACCACTCACCTCCCTCGCCGCCTGAAACACCTTTTCCTCGTGGGAGTCCATCTCAGTGAAGGTCCGAATCTGGGCTATGTTGACACTCTCGCGATAGCCCAGGGCGACAATCTCGTCAAAGGCGAAGATGATCTGGTAGGCGTCGGTGACGATATCCGCCTCGTCAGTTCCGCGTGAGTACTCAGGGATCTGAAAGGAGGTGTCACGAGGCGTCACATAGTCCCCCAAAACACGAGGAGACCCGCTGGAGGGTACTCACCACTCTTGCGAAGAGACGCAGAGTCTCGAGGTCCTCTAGGATGTTGCTGGCCTTGGTTGTGATGAGGAGGATGTAGAGCTTCTCGAGGGGCTGGTAGACATACCGAACGGACTCGGTCTCCACGAAGGTGTGCTGCTTACCTGCCAAAGGGAAACAATAAGACAAGTGGACTCATCTTCCGTGTTCTTCAAACAATAACAAATAAGGAAGCGAACTACACACGAGCTACTCAACAAAACAAAAAGGGAGGACATGCACGAGACTTCTAAAACCAAACGAAAGTTTACACAAGGATAGACGGATTAAACGTTGGCTCGGGATGAGAAAACTGGGGAAGGAGGTTGTTTTCAAGACAACCTGAATACTCACATTCGTTCTGAGCAGGATCAACCGGGACGAGTTGATCAGAATATTCTGCTGTTCGTGTGCAAGATCAACCCGATTTTGGTGGAACAACAACAACAAGACAATTACATTACAACGTCTATAAACACTAACAACCGTTAAGGGCAACTCAAACTTTCCAATTTATCAGTACAACATCGACATGATTGATTTAATAAATAATAGAATACAAAACACAAACAAATAAGTGTGAATCAAATGCATACTTTTATGAATAGACATTTAATTTTCGAAAGTAGACTTAGCTTATTATCTCTCCGATTTAAAAAAACACCGTCTGTATGACTGTAGAAAATAACATACCTGTTCCAATCAGCTTTGGAAAAGCAGCCAAGAGCCCTTCAATTCGTGAACGAGTCATCTCAACAAATTGTCGCGAAAGCAGTGCTACAAAAGAGAGAGTATTACACTGAAATATACACGAAAGACATAAAAGAATGTTGAATACATACGCTTCCCATCCCTGGTACAAATTGCAGCTGCTAGCAAAACCTGTAACAAAACAAAACAACCAGGTGAATTGTGAATAAAATAAAATTTGTGATATTTGGACCTGTTCATTGTAGAATATAAAATTTAACAATAAGAATGATTTTAAATCCAAAATTTGTATAACGAATATGTTTATGTAAATGGAAAAACCCAATAATTTTAAAAACCTAAACAAAATGTAAACAATATAATAGCTTAATGACGAGAATAAATATTTTCACAAAATAATATACAAATATTGATTTAAAATATTTTAAAAATTTAACAATAAGAATGATTTTAAATCCAAAATTTGTATAACAAATATGTTTATGTAAATGGAAAAACCTAAACAAAATGTAAACAATATAATAGCTTAATGACGAGAATAAATATTTTCACAAAATAATAAACAAATATTGATTTAAAATATAGACTGCAATAGAGAATATAAAATAAAATATTAAATAAATAAATAAAATATAGAATGTAAACCTAACATTAAAAAAACTTTGATAATTTATGAATTGTGTATATTGTTAACTCTAGTAGGTTTTTTAAAATTAATGTATGGCGTTATACATTAAAAATAAAATTAAATATGAATTAAAAATAAATAACATTATTTATTGCATAGGTAAAAATATACTCAATAAATTTAAACTGTCTACAGGGAAAAATTAATAACCTTTTTCTTCGGTTTATTCACAATACCCTTTTTAACAATTGGTTTTCTAAAAATATTAATTGAAAAACAGTAATTATGCTTTCCAATCCTAAATAACAGATTTTTTTATTATTAAAATGAGTAGTTATAAAGAGCCTCCTATTTTATTTAATAGACATGAAACAATATATAAAATATCTTTGAAATAATTGATGACATGGATTTGAGAAACATTAAAATTTCATAGGGAAAATAAATAAAATAATCAATAAAATAATCTTAAAGGTATTTAAATTGATTTATTAAAATGTATAATATATTTTTTATTAATTTAAATATTACAATTTTTCAAGATGACTTCATAAATATGGCAAGAGATATTGAATTTTATAAAAAATATATCACCTTTCTTTTACAAGAAAAGGATTTTTAAAATTTGGAGAACAAAGAGGGACTAAGAAAAAACCGAATTTCCAAAAATATACAAGTACCAGCAAATCTGTAAATGATTTATTGCTTTTTAAAATCTGAAATCAACTTGAGCAACTGAAATTAGTAACATTCCATAATAATGTAAAATAAAAAAAGGATGCTCTCTTCATGCACCCTCCCTTAAATCTGGTACTGTCTACCTGAATTAAGAGACTGATTTTATGGATTGAGTAGGACAAGTTTGATTAGTTCAACCTTTTACAGCTAAAAATAATAATGAAAATATCTATCTTTTGCTGAAACCATTCAGGGACAATATCATAAAACATGATATTGATAAATATATTATAATTGATCTAATAGGTACTTCTTCTTTTATTAATCTAATAAATATGTTGCATTTTTAAGATGGGAAAATATGCTTTCATGGGTCTATGAAATGAGCAATATAAACTTAAACACATGTTTTGAAAGACAACATTTTAATAGTTACTAAAATTGTTCACAGTAATTAAAGAAATATAATATACAGTTATACAATAATTTGAATTGCAAATATCTGACATAAAAATAATGATTATAAAGAGTAAAATGGTCAGATCATAGATAGTGTGCAATAATCAGAATACCAATTAGTTATAAATCAAAATGTGTTTTATTATTATGTCAATATAAATGCAGACTGTTCTAATATGTTCTATATTTTTATATATTTATATTTTTATTATTTATTTATATTTTTATACTAAAATATAGTAAAATATATATAATATCAATAAATTACTACAATATTTTTTTACAATTATATTAGTAAAGATAAAAAAATATGGGTTCAGAAAATTGTTATTTTTGGCTTTATTTATTCAACTTAGAAGTCAGTTAAAGTAATAATATATTATAAATAGTGAAAACTAAATGCAAAAAATCTATATTTTGACAATTTTTTTAAAAACATTATAAATAACATAACTGTTTGTCAATTAATTATTGTATTTATGATATATACACATCTCATAATCAATATATGTTGGTGATGAATGTTAGCGATTCTAAAATAATATAATAAATGTGTCACTGTTTAAATAAATATGAGTCATTATATTGATCAAAAACCATTTTATTGTTATTTTTTTAAATATCAAATTTTTTGTTGTTAAAATTTAGAGTTGAGCAAAAAATTATATTAAACACTTTCCAGGTGGGTAGTATGGACCTCTTTGCAGAAAAATTAAGATTTTTTTAATTCCAGAAAATTCATTTTATTGATATTCCATATAAATGATGGTTCTGATCTGTCTATATTTAGGGCTTCAGCTATCAAGCACTCATATGGCTATGAAATAATTTGATATCCAACACAAATAGAAGTGGGTAATTTTTCTGTTCAAGCCATTGGCAGTACATTGCACACATCACAAGAGAATATCATGCATACTCTAGGATTACTATATATTACTGTATATTGATTGATCTCCAATATGTACATTGGATATACTTATAATTCATATTGATGTCAGAAATGCAAAGTGTTATATCCAGTTTTTTGCAAAATTAAGTTAATAATTTGCAGATATAAAACCAATCATTAAACTTGTCATTCTAAATTAGGTTTTTAATATATTATATAAATGAAATTCAGATGATAATTAAGTGTGTTATATCTAAAGAATATTTGAAAATCACAAAACTATGGATAATACTGTACAGGAAGGAATTAATCAAAAAGATAATATCAACTCAGGTACATCACATAACCATATTTAATAATAATATGGATAAACAAGTATAAAATATTTAAAAAGCACAACATATTACAAGTGAGCCATTTATTACTTATAAACATACTGTTTATTACCCATATAGAATGGGTTGTGTTTTACTTATAAATGGGAAAGACTTTTGTTCCATTTATTATCTACAGACAGCCTATTCATTACCAACACAAAATGGCCCATTTTTTCAGTACCATTTATTACCTACAACCTAAATTTTGTCAAGATCTTGGCATTGATTGTTAAATACAAAATACTGATATTAGTTAACATTGAGGAGTCAGTATTCCCAGTTTGGAACATATTTGACCTTTTAGCAATACATAGTTTTTTGACTGTTTATTGCTGTTAATTATGAGCCAAACAACTGTATACCATTTATAATATTATTACAATATATACAGACTATATAATGAAAAAAATTAAAGTTATTTTCTATATACTTAAACTAGCAAACAAACACATATTCCATGCTACCAGAGTTGATTTTGAAAATAAAAATGCAGAGAGTTGTATTATTTATTAAAGGTTTGTATTATGTTAGTATGTACATGACAAGTTTCTGACAGATAAGTAGCTACATGATAGAAGTAAATTTCTGTGAGTAATATCTAAAAATATAAATAACATATATAAAAATGACTATTAAATTAAAATAAAGTAATTAGGCTAGACAAACAGAGGTTAGGGAGACAACATTTAGCCATTCTTTAGTGCGCTGCAGGCGCTCACATTTACCAATCTTTATGAAACTTACCCTAAAGATACATTCTCAAAAGTACTTTTGATAACCCTAAAAATTACAGTTATTGATTAAAAAAATTAATCAATATTGAATTTTTGTGATTGTCATCTTCACCTAAAGTGCTTTTAATCTAAGTTACAATCAATAATCAATAAAATCGTTAGATTTTTTCATAGAATGGTTGCTAGGGGTGATATAGACACCATATTAGAGTTTCAAAGTGATTGGGGTTAGGGACATAACATTTGGCCAATCTTAAGAGCACCCCCTTTTACTGATCTTTCATCGAACCCTAATAAAAGTATATTTACCTTGGTAATTAGCTGATCATTCTTTTCTTTTGTAGTTATATGGTCCAGAAGTATTGCATATTTATACATAGAAATTGTATTTTAATTATATATACTGGATATAGAAAAATATATCTGCCTTTTTCTATAAGAAAAGGCTCCAGGCTGCTTTCTAGCTAGCCTAACAGGGATATATGCAGATATATCCCTATATTTCACTAGTTAAATTGGAGTAATATTGATAATTCTCCTGAGTACAATTGTCATGGAAAGCAGGCTGGAAAAGGCCAGAAAGGGGATGCTAACAAAAGCAAACAGTAGCAGACATAGCAGCCAGGGGTGGTAAGAATTATAGTAATTACTGCATACATACTTTATGGATGGTCCTAACATTAAAAAAAACCCAGCAAACAGAGCATAATAACCATTACTAACCTCACTAACTTTAATGAGTGATAAAATATCAAAATAAATTTTCAGTAGAGATAATTTTGAAGAGAGAATAAATTATTTTGGTTCATTTAATAATTCATTTATAAGTACAGAATTTTAGTTATAGTATATATACACACTAATGCATATTCTTTTTAAAATTTTTGAAACAATAAAATTCATTACTATATATTAAAATATCTCGTTACAATGAAACATTACAATTTAAAATTAATACTGTTCTATGTATTTATTAGTATAATTAAAATTAATATTACCATTGTAATGTATTCTGATAACAAATAGTAAAAGTAAATAAACAAAAGCTACAACGGGGCAATTGAAGTAAATTAAAATTAGCGCTGTTATAAACGTCAGCAATGATGGGAATTAGCATATTAAAATCTATTATTTTTTCAATAATTACTGAAAGATATACAAATCATATAAAAATATAAAAATCGTATATTCTTAAAACAACTAAACAGTTTTAAAATATGAAAATTATTTTAATGTTTAATTTGAAATTAATTGTATCAATAT
This sequence comes from Vannuccia rotundouncinata, assembly GCA_034780395.1. Classification (NCBI taxonomy): domain Eukaryota; kingdom Metazoa; phylum Platyhelminthes; order Proseriata; family Coelogynoporidae; genus Vannuccia; species Vannuccia rotundouncinata. The sequence goes on from JAUZNC010021545.1 coordinate 11,246, forward strand.
AACATAACATATTAACATAAAATTGTACACAAATTCAACCAAATTTAAGAATGATAGATTCATAAAAATAAGGCGTTTATACTTTAATAATTACCCAAAATTTTCGCACGGTAAAAATATGAGTGTAGCTAAAATGCAAAACTATTTATTCATATTAAACTTTAAAATCATTCTTGAAAATTCAAAGCGCCTTGGACATTATATGAACTTAATTTATTTTAAAAACTGGAGACATCATTTAGTCATCTGTTGCTAATATCTATAATAATTACTAGATACTTTAAATATATTATTAAAATTCGAAGTCATGTTGTCTACAATACTTTTAATAAAGTAAGTAACATATGACGATTGAATTCATTTGAATAAATATAGCATAATTTAAAAATAATTTTGAATTGTCGAATTCGAGCTCTGATCATGTTACAAAAAATAACAATTATTAATAGTAGCAAATATGATAATCTAAAATTATTTTGTTTCGTTCCAATTATATACAATTTAAAATATATATATACTTGACGGATCACGGAAGCGTAATTATACCCGTATAGTCCGAGATTCTTATAAAACAAATTGCGGGAAAAATTACGCAATCTCCATCAGTGACTGCAAGAAAATTGCACAATTATTGTAAGAACTTAGGACAAGGATATAAGGAGCTGACTGTAGCTTCGAGTGGTTAATATATTTTGCAGTGATGATCTGCTGCACTTGCACAATTTTGACGTCATTCATGAATTTAGAATTATTTTCAAATAATTAATTTAATTCAAAATACATATATAGTACTGCAGCACATATATATATTTACAGCTATTGCATATAAAATGTATTTAGTAAGAGCTATTAATAATACTATTAATTCTAAAGCCATGGTACACAAATGCCTGGTTGACCGACTTAAACAGTAACTTCCCTATCAAATCATAAATGACAATAGACCCTGCTTGATTTTTTTTATTTACAGACTATCAATTAAAATGAATGACCAAAACCTTTGAACAAAATACCAAATAAGTTTTTAATTCACAAACTACAATTAAAAATTAGTTACTTTTATATCACAAGAGAAATCAACGCAAATTTTGCCTATTGATCTAATCTAGTGTCAATAAGTTTAGAAGGCCCAAAAATAACTCAATCGAAAATCTATTCAACCATTTAGAAACGAATACAATAAACAATACAATTATATTTTTATACAGATAATAAAATGAGATACAATTGCTAATGAGATAAAAAAATCTAATTACAAATACACAATAACCGGAAGAGTAGACCGAACACGCTTAGTCACTAACATCACTCTCATCCTCTTCGTCATCACTGATCACCTTCGCTTTGACCTTCTTGACGACAGGACCTGGACTCCCTGAAGACAACTGAAATTCAAACAAATATAATTGTTATGTTGAATGATTGGTGTCTATATATTAAACTACTCATAGTGAGAATATAGGAATGGAAACTTACACTATCATCTGAATCAGAGGCTGAAGAGTAGAGGGCGGATATATCTGGAAAAAAAGTTGAAAAGAAATAAAATGTAATAAAAATAATTTATATAATTATTAAAAAAAGTGACTCACTTCGTTTGGCTGGGGCAGTACTAGACTTTTTAATCTTGCTGATAGATATTGTGTTCTCATTGTCCCCTCCATCATCTTCCTCCAACATTGCACTGGAGAGCTCCTTGTGTGCTGCCCGCTCTCGCATGCGCCTCTGATGATTTTCCCGTTTTATTGAGGCTCGCAGTCTGACCTCCTCTTTCTTTACCAACTCTAGCCGATTTGATTCTGGGTCTTTGCCCGCGATGGGAAGGATCTTGACCTGTAGAGATAAAGAAAATATTTTCCAACATCTTTGTTATGGAATTATAAATAATCAACAATATTTTATTACAATAATAGTTTACTACTTGTCAAGATATAAGTAGTATAAGATAACATAATTGTAAATATAATAGTTTTATTTAGTTTTACTTTTGTTTTCAAACACAATATGTAATAGCTGGTACTATCCTTATATATCCTGTAAATAATTACCAACCTTTTGTGTCTTGTTCGACTTGTTAGCCAGTGACATTGTGATCTTACGATGCGTAAATGAATCAGTGGAATGGGGTCTGTAAAATATTATAAAGGACAAAATATACAACATCTCTTAATTAGCAGAACATAACTAAACTCAGGATTTGTACAGAGTCACTTTGTCAAAATAGAAAGATTTTTAAAAACCCTAAACTGTAAAAATATAAAGACTTTTAAAAACCCTAAACTGTAAAAATATTAAGACTTTTAAAAACACAAACTGTGAAAATATTTTTTAAAAACTCTCAAAATGTTAAATACAAAATTAATGACAGTGTAGGATATTTCACTTTTTTTCATTTCAACGTCTATATTTAGTTGTTCAATACGTTCGATCTTTTCTATAGTAGATTTTCTCAGTGCATTAGATTTTACAACAAGATGTGTAACACCTTTTGTACCAATAGTGCCAATCAAGCAGAAATAACCACAACTCACTACCTGATGTTCATATAAATTGAACAGAATTAGGCATATCAATTAATTTATTAGATTCAGATAAGAGAACCACCCTAGTCCGGTATGGCGGAAAACAATCATAAGCTCATCATGTGTTGTTGAAATTAGCCTACCCCCCATATCAGATTGTAGTTTTGGACAAATTAGAAGACCCAACTTTTGCGTAAGATTTTCAGCCCTGTGGATTATAGCCAAAGTAGGGACACTCAATTTGGGTATCCACATTTTAAAACTTTATTATTGGTCATATTTATATTTATGTCTAAAAAGACTATTAAGGATCTGTATGAACCCTGTAAACGATATAAACCGTATTTAAAAATTAGACAGTTTAATTTACATTTAATTTCATATAAAAACGAGACACTATGATATAAACAAAACCTCTCCATCAATAACGATAATCCAGGGATATCGCATAATTATTCTCTATACTGAAAGCAAATTAGCCGAAGAAGACAAAGAAAACCTTTTTGTGTGCATTAAAGGTGATCAATTATGCAACACTCTAGCCAACATCAACGAGATTATCAAAGATTAAAGCCCATTTCCAATTAACAAATTTCCTTCCACAATTCCAACTAGAAATTATTCAAAGAAAAGAAAATTATTCCACGATTTAAAAATGCGTCTTATCCTTATAAAAAATAGAACAAAAATAAACTTTGAATCTATTTTACGCACCTGAATGTGAGTCTGGTCTTGAAGGCAGACTGACCTTGCAGCCCACTTCCTTGACGAATGAAGAGATGATTGAAGTCCGAACGGATGTCCATCGGGTGCACGTCGAAGATCTCCGAGCCCAGGTGCAGCGACAGAGAGTCATCTGACCAGCGCACTATGCGGGCATTACTCTCGCGAACAAGTTGTCCGGTGAGAGGGTCCAGTTGCTCCTTGCCGTCTGGAGTTTTCGACGTGCGCCATCGTATTGTGTTTTCGACCTGCAGCGTGCGAGCATAGATATTATATTATAGCTTGTCTAGACCGGTTAAGTCCCTCCCAAGAAGAATTTATCGATAATAATATATCTACCATAGACATTGTGTATTATATATAGAACTAGATAGGACGTCTAAAATATTTTTATACTAAAGTAAGTTGGATCGCGTGTATGAAAAATCCAGAATTGTGATTGGTTAAATAATTTGAAAATAACTTTAACAGAATATATATATTTAATTGATATATATAAACAATTATTGAATTTAATATTTCTACACATATATATATTTAATTAATACATAAAAACAAATGTTGAATTTTTGCCAGAATCGACAGAAACCATTACTAAGTGACAACAATCAGCTAGATTACCTAGATAGTATATTTATGATATCTACACGTTTTCAACAATTAATAATCAATACAATAAATTGAATTTCAAAATTTATTAATACTTAATGCTAGACATTTATCCATTTTCAACATTCTGTATTAAAATCTTAATGCAAATCGCTTATATAAAGAAATTTATTTATTGGATGTAAAAAGCATATTTTTGGTTCAATTCTGAGACGAAAAATGTAATAAAGATCATTGTTTAAATACGATCCTTTTTAAAGTATTGAAGGAATTTCGATTTGATAATATTTGAAATTCAGCTAAGCGATTTTTACTGCTGCTTCTCAATCTCTAATTAATTGTGTTCAATTAAAATTCAATGGCAATTCTTACTGAACAATTAATGGGAAGGACACTACAACAATTTTCGGTGACAATTTCATTAATACGTCATCGTAAATGGTTAAGGATTAAACCTAAAATGTTATCAAATAGCGTAACTGTCATCATAGAGATTTAATTATGGAATACTTATATCATGATTTAATCTAGACTTAAATTTCCAAGATAGTAATCAACATATTATGGAAATTTAAATATAGTTTGATTTAGCTTTTTTGTAGACTTTTGCATTAAAAAACACAAATACAAAGAAATACAGAAATACAGAAATACAAAGCCATAGATATCGTAATTAACTTCTCTAGATTGGCAAACTACTTCGCTTTATACGTAAGACAGCGTCCGATATAAAAAGGGAAAATCAATTACAAACTGATTAAATTAAATTGACTTAAATAAACAATTCTCCAGAAAAACATATTGTTATAAATATAGCATATACGATAATAAAGACTCATAATATGAATACAAATTAGAAGAACTTACTTGTGCAAAGATTTATTGACCGATTTGGTCTACTTCACAGCTCTATTTGTGAAATTATGGCCGAACAAGATTTCAAAATTTCGTCTTTTTGCCAGTTTTTATTACAGACATAATTTAATTAAGCTTACCGATCTAGATAAATACTACCACGGTATATCAAAGTAGCAAAACTAACAAGACGATAATTTAATCATTGCAATAAACATCGAATCATCAGAATTTAATCAAACTACTCGGCGCCCGTAGCAACCTCCCGATAATCACCTTTAGCTTGAGTCGCGTCCTGCCCTCTTCATCCATCGTCTCGTCCTGGTCCAGTTCGTCTTCATAAGTGAGCGGGTCGAAGGGACGCGTCTCCACCGACAGAAAATTGGGCATCTTCACCAGGTGCATCTGCTCCCCTAGGTCCCCTCGGATCACCGGGAAGTCCACCTCGATCTGCGTCTCTTCGGGCTCCTCAGGAACCGCTGGCTCCGGTTCTATCGAAAGGGGAAGAACCGCACATGTCAAGGGCACAAGCCGACAGCCAGAAGCGGACCCCAAATGTCCTCACCGGGAGAGGCCTCGTCGCCGTCGTGTGAACTTCGCCTGCCGCCATCGTGGCTGTTTTCGTCGTCGTCCGATCTTCGCGCCTCGTCGTCATTGCTGCCGGCTTCTCCCTCCTCGTGTGTCGTCATCTTCCTCTTCTTCGCGTCTGACAGGGGAGACTTCTTCGGTTTGTCCACGGCGGAGTCCGATTCCTGAAAGAGAGAGGAGAAGACTTGAGACCCACGAAGGACTCCAAAGGAAAGGATTGTTGAACAAATAGAAACAAATCATTAAAATCCATAATTTGTGTTTCTTGTATTGTGTAAAAAGATCGATAATATTAAAATAAATTGCGCGTTTACCACATAGCTATCGTGGTTATATTTATCTAGATCGGCAACCTTAATTAAATTTTGACGGAAATAAAAACGGAAAAAAGATAAATAAGTGAAATCTTGTTCGGACCATAATTTTACAAATAGAGCTGTGAAGTAGACCAAATCGGTCAATATATCTTTGCACAAGTAAGTTCTTTTAATTTTATACATATTATGAGTCTTCATTGTCACACATGCTATATTTATAACAATATGTTTTTCTGAAGAATTGTTTATTTAAGTCAATTTAATTTAATCAGTTTGTTATTGATTTTCCCTTTTTATATCGGACGCTGTCTTACGTATAAAGCAAAGTAGTTTGCCAATCTAGAGAAGTTAATTACGATATCTATGGTTATAACGGGAATATTCTGAATTATTTAAATTTGATAGTTTCAATGGATGTCAGAGCGAAAGATATAAGATACTAAAAGGCCTGTTAATTTAAATAATAATAATTTAAAATGTTATAATCATACTTTTGAATGTGATTTGAGTATATAGTTGGTAAGATAAGGCCGCCGAAATTATGTAAGTAAATGAACTTAAACATAATCTCGACTTAATAAAAAATTATATATTGTTTTCTGTTTGTAATTAAATAGTCAGATTAGAGGATAATTGATCCTTAGGATTACTCATTAATTAGTTTGAATGTTATATAATTGGACAATACATTTAATTAGTCATTTCATTCAAACAAGTAGAATGTTACTGAGTAACTCAACTCCTACTTACGTCATCAGAAATAATTCCCATCCGTTTCCTAGAAATGCCTGATTTCATCTTCGCGGCTTCATCGTCACTGTCACTGCTACTATCACCGAGCAGGTCACGGGCAGTTGGCTGCGATCCGGTGATCTGTGACGTCACAGGTTGTGATATCTCATCACCGGAATCTGAAAGAAGAAAATCAATTGCATTCCTCAATCCACAAATCAGCACCAATGCTGCACAAACTCACCACTGTCACTGCCAAAGACATCCTTCTGAGTGAGATTATCGCCCTGGGTTACGGGAATCTCGGTTTGAGGGGTAGGTGTAGACCCTCCGGATAGTGAAGCCATCTTGTCCGTCACTTTATTACCGTCCCCACCGGGTAAGTTGCTTGTTTCCGCAACACCTGGATCTGGCGCGTTTTCATTGGCTGACGATTCTTCAGCAGCGGAATCAACGCCAGTCTCTATTTTCTGTGGGGCATTCTCATTGGCTGACGATTCTCCTCCTTCAGAATCGACTGCAGCCTCCATTTCATGTGGCGCATTCTCATTGGCTGACGATTCTCCTCCTTCAGAATCGACTGCAGCCTCCATTTCATGTGGCGCATTCTCATTGGCTGACGATTCTCCTCCTTCAGAATCGACTGCAGCCTCCACTTCATGTGGCGCATTGTCATTGGCTGACGAATCTCCACTTACCGAATCGTTGCTAGCCTCAGATTCATGTGGATCTGGAGCATTCTCATTGGCTGGGACCGTAATGACGTTGTCATTTGAAATGTTTTGATTGGGCACTGGATCAGATTCATCTAAATAATTGATTTATTTTAATTAATTGATAAATATTGCTTATTCAGTTAAATAATCAATAATCAAGATAATATTATAGAGAAGTTAATATTTAAATTGATGTCAATTTATACCAGAACTGTCTGAATCTTGATTTCCAAGTTCTGCGACGGTTTGTTGTTGTGACTTTATTTCAGTTTCCCCTTCATTATCAGAGCCAGAAGAGTCACCACTGGAACTAGCAGTCACCCCAGAAGAGGAACCTGATGGAGAACCGGCTGCCTGTTGGCCAATCAGAAGCAACCATTAAAAAAATATAAACACATTGATTTAACTAGTTCTGTATATTGTTCCACATTTATTTATAAAGAAATAATAACCATCTTTACATTCATTCCAACCAATTTTACAAGAAGGGAACTATTTATGATTAGTTGAACTGTATCAATGATACAACAAAAATCCTCAGATTCCTTAACACTTTGTTCATTTAGTACATTCATAGAGAAATGCATACCTGAACTTCTTGTTGTCCAGGTTGTTGAACCACCTGTTCATCTTCATCACTGCTGCTTTCTGCATTCCTCCCCTGATCCGAACTTGAAGCACTTGATGACATTCTCTATTGAAGAGATATACACAAAAAATAAGATTATAAATTAATGGATGCATTACTATTTAGATATAAATATCCAATTCATAACACAAAAATAAATTAGATTTTATACTCATTAGATAATATTTCTTGACAAAATGCAGCTACCTCCTTTTTCAATATTGGATTAAAAAAATATCTAATTGCCCCCAGTGTTGGAGAGAATATTAAAGCCCTAATGTAAAACTTTTATAAAACGTAATATAAAACTTATAAATGAAATATGGCTTTAAACCATTAGGGTCAACAAATTGATTTGTTTCTTTTAATACATTCAATTTATTTACTACTATAGTATTTCATGACAAATAGATAAGTAATTATCAAAAAATTCTGAAAGGCAAGAAGTTAGGTCCACTGAGAAATAGAAGAAATATTAGAGTGGGGAAAAATGGAATTAACCAATTTATATAATGCATCATGTATCAATATATTTAAATGAATAAATCAGAAGAAATAGCAACCAAAAACACAGAAAACAACACACATTAAAGAGTTGTATGCCATTTAAGAGAGATATTCAATAAGTTTTTATCAGTGGTAGCTTTGATTTCTATAAGATGCATACTATCAATCAAGCATCTATTCCAGCCATCTATACTCTGTATAGTCTATAAAAGCTAATATTATAATCATAAAATCAATTTTAAAATATGGAATGTAAAAAGGAACAAATAATAAACAATAATTAAAATTGTTCCCAAATTTAACTAATCACCTAACTAATTCCAAACACAAACTAAAAATTTATGTATAATAGGAATTAAAAATTCCAAAACATTGATTAATTTTTATGACCTAAAATTTATAAATTTTAAGACTGCTGTTTTTTGGATGTAATGCATTCATTTAAAATTTTTTCCCCAGTATAATAATCTAGTCTTCATATATTGCTTTTTTTACATTGAACTAATAAGGACTGTATGCCAGAAATGTTTTGGCAATAGTTATTTTAGTATTTATTATGAAAAAGGGGTTGGCCTCATCAGAATGTGGGGTGACCCCATCATATTTTTATTATAAATACTTTTTCATAATATAATTGATAGATTGCCAAAAAATTTAAGGTATTCATTCTGATTTATAAAGTCAAGATTATTGTACTATGTAAAAAATCATAGTTAAAAAGCATTACAAAATGGCAGTGCCACTCCACCTATCCCTTATTGAGTATATTGTACATATTTCCTAAAGCTCATAAATACTGTACTATATAAATGATCTGATGTCCACAAATGGTTTTGTCCATAATCAGTCCAGACCATTTGTTTACTGTTTGAAACTGATGTTGAGCAATATACAAAGTTCATTTATATATATATATATATGTGTAAAATTAATATTATATGTAATCAACATGTCCACAAACAGTCTGGACCAATATGGATATAAATGGTTTGTCCAAAAAAAGTTTGTTTGGACCATTTGTCTAAACTAGTCAGACTGTGGCAATTATGGTTTAATTTTGGTTTAATCAGTTAAGAGTACTGATGTCCAGACTGCATTCTCTGTAGCCTAACAAGGACATAACCAGCATATATTATAGACCAAACCCTATTTGTTACTAGCTAAATTAGAGAAGGATTTATAAATATCTAGAAAACAATTGTCATGGAATGCAGGTTAGACTGATGGTAGAATAAATAGCTAATGGGTACTAATCACATAGTGTATCCTTATGGTCTGTGCCACTATTTTTATATGTGGGGTGCTATATTCATGCAACCCAAATGAACAGAAATCTTTAGTAGTGTTTTGTCAAAAACTAAGTAATAAAACCAACAGGAACTTAATTAATTAACCAACAAGCATTAATTATTATTAGGGGGAGGGGGGGGGGGGGGGGGCTAGTACTCCCTTAGCCACCCATGACCAAGATCCTAGGTATTATAATAATAAATAATATATTAAAACACTTGGTGTAAAAATTAGTACTAAAAGTGAAAAAAAAGGAGGTAGGAGAATACATTTATCCTCTGTATATTTATCAAAATATTATTACTCCAATTTAAGTAGTCAAACATGGGAGTGTATAAAGTATGCCATATATATTCTTGTTAGCTGCATAAAATGTAGCCTGGCCCAGGAAGATACATCTGGAATACAATGAGGAATTTTAGATAAAATTAGGCTAAGGATAGACTATAGTATAAGTAGTAAGTAAATATAGACTAAATGCTAAGTAGAGAAATAATATTAATAATTATTATATAATTATATCAGAATAGGAACATGAATATATTACAATGGAAAAAAATTTATACTTATAAAAAATAGACAAATAAATTATAGAAATAATTTAGTCAACAATTCTAATAGTATTCATAGACAATTTAAAATTATTTTAGTATCTAAATTAAAATTAATTAATACCATAAAATATTACAAGGTCTAAACAAAGTTAAACACTTTTATTGATTTAGATTTTGTATAATATATAATATTCTTGAAAATTTTGTATTACGCGTATATTAACGTTTTAAACTGATTTCAAAGAAATAATACTATTATCAAAACTGAAAATATTTATGAAGCCAATACAAATTATATTAAACAATTTTTCATGTTTACAAATAGTTGTCATTTGAAAATTATAAAATATATTGTATGAATTATATCTAAATAGTAAATATTTAAAAAAACAATCATATATAAAAAGTGTATAAACATATAATACTGAAAATATGATAACATTTCTATAACATTTTATACTGACTTTTACAGAATTTATATACTACAAACTAAATTTATTTTAATATGGTATTCTGATGTTCACGCAAATCTCGAATTATAGATTTTCAACGGATGTGCGTGGGGCTTTATTATAGCATTCATTCATAGGTTAAAGGGCTGTCCTAATAATACGTCACGCTTTATTCACGATTTTTTGACCCTCCATCCCTCCCTCGTCACAGATAGTCACATTTTCCGCAACCCTCCCTCCAAAATTACGTCACATTTAGCACTACCCTACCTCCAAATCTCCATTAAATAATTCACTGAGATTGGTATATATGAAGGGTTGACCAAGTGTTAAGACCAAGGGTGATTTTTAAAATCAACCTATCATTGAATTACTCATTTATACGACTGAGTTCAATTAAGTAAGGTGACATTTAATGACTTTTTGTCTACACTCTTACACTACAAGTTATGCAAAAATTTATGGTATATCAATATATTCATGTAGACATTTTATGTGAACGATACTTTTGACTTATCGGTAAAATTTACTTCTTATTTAGTTCATATTCACATATATTTATTCATATTCATATGTATTATTTCATATATTCTTATATATTATTTCATATTTATACAATGTATGATATAATTGGATCATGCAGAGTCTCTTTCTTTAATATATTCTAATAGACATAAGCTTTTTTAATCCGATTATAAAGGGTGATTTTTAAAATCACCCTCGGTTATTTAACAGGGCAGGGGGGGGGGGTAATACCTTGGTCATCTAAGGGTTAAATATTAAAATGGCATCCTTGACTCAATGAAAATTTACGAGAAGTTGGTGAAATATACAGATGTATTATTCATTAACTATGAAATACATTACATTAGACCAAAAGGATATTATGATTACGATGCTTTTATAATGCATTTCTTTTTTCTTTCTTTCATTTTTCCAATTGATTTTTCACTGCTTCGTTAAAAGTTTTATCTGTTGATTTAGACTTTAATTGAGTCCATATCGAGCGAAAATTATTTGTCAGGGTAAGTCTCCTCATATACATTTACACACTGGCAAAACAATTCATATTTTTTAGACATAAACGTGGAAATTGGTAAAACATTTAAAATTTAGTAGCTGAAATTCTTAGACTATTAAATTAAACATACAAACAAATACGCTTGTACAATTATACAAAAATCTAACGAAAATGTGACGTCATATTTTCATCAACCCACCCTCCCTCCCTCGTCACAAAAATCACATTTTAAGAAACCCTCCTCCCATAAGCGTGACGTAATTTAAGACAGCCCCTTAAATTGTCTCTCCCAATATTGTTGAGCTTGTTTTGTGTACTCAAAGTCAAATCTTTGCTTAAAAATGCGTTAAATATAATCAATCAAATGTATAAGATTGATTAACAATTGTCAAATATATAATTATTCTATTGAATTATATTAGAAATTTATTTGATCTTAAATAAAATATATTTTCAATTATGTATGTAATTACTGATAATAATTTATTAACGAAAATTTACTCTAATTAAAAATAATTTATCCCGATCAGAATGATTTCAGCAGATATGCATATAATAATGTTTATTAGGTATATATATATATTTTTTTAAATGTTTTACAAAAATATAACGATCTTAAAAAAGTAACTACAACTTACAAAGAATATAATTCAAAGTTTATTTAGTTTTTTGTAGGTACTACCTAATTGGTTTAAGTTTCATTTTACTAAATCTAATGAAACATATCAGAAATCCAAAAATTGTATTGCACTGCGGCTATATATATATATATATTTAGAGGACCACATTTGTCAAAGACGTTAAGATTTCCTCCGTATAGAGCGTTGTATAGGTTTAATCGATAACTTCTAGGATAATTGATTTGGGCTGAATTTTTAACATGTAATAAATATTTTTATACGAACGTACTTCATTCTAATGTATTGAAAAATATCCAACATATTTTATACTTTTTATATCAAGGAAAATACTTTTCAGTACTTACTTTTTTCTTAATTTTCTGAACAATTTTTAATAGAAATAATATTCATTTATTAAATGGTCACCAAGCTCTGATTTAAAAAAATCTATAAAAAATATTTGAAATTTTTGGGGAGTTACAGAATATTAATAGGGATATTTGAAATTTTATACAGATTACAAAAATATTCAACGAACATTTATTATTCCTTGAAATGATTGAGTTAAATTAGCACAAATTATGGTGGGGCTAAATGAAAATATAATTTTAAAGTTGAAAAATATAAACTATGAATTATAGAAAAAACGTTCACTCATTGAAAAATTACATTTAATTTAACGGGATAAAAAGTGTTGTTTTCACTGTCTTCCAGATTGTAACAGTGGAATGAAATTAGCCCTTTGAATTGTAATAATTAATAGATTATGTTCATCATTGAAATCCGATAAACAGTTAGTTAACCATATTTTCTATCAATAAATATATCTATGAATATTATCGTATAAAATTTTTATGATGTGACAAAATTGAATAATTTAAAAATAATTAAGAATAAACACAGTAGTAGGAGATGATGATGTCCAAACCAATTCGGCTTCTGATTGGTCAAGAGGGTCACGTGACCTAGCTGGCTCCTGATTGTTCGAGAGGATCATGTAACCCACCCCTTCCCCCCTCCCTCCCCCCATTTTTTATATTATATAAGGAAGTCTGTAGGTTACAAATTTCATTCTCCTCTCTTACGAGCTAGCTGACGGTCGTATTTCGCTCTCTCTCTACTCCTGTCTATTTCAATTTTGCTCTGTTTT
>JAUZNC010021555.1:0-13498 GCA_034780395.1 Vannuccia rotundouncinata
AGAAATTCACAGAAGTCACAGAAGGGGACTGAGTCCTTTTCTACATGTCTGGCTACTGAACGTTATAGTTTTAAATAAAGAAAAGCGATTTCCCCCTTAGGCGCCCTTACAGAAATTCGACCCCCCCTTAGAAAATCCTGGCGGCACGCATGAGTGTAATTTGAATCTCTATATAACAAATTGTGTCACTTGTTGTTCTTCAATAAGAATGTGAACGTTTGCAATTGTGATTTTATTGAACTCACATTAATATCGTCTCGGTAGTTTTCTTCGACAAATCGCAATTCTTCATTGACATCTGAGCCTTCCAATGGCTTCAGAAAAAGATTTTCCAAGATGAAATACGTCTTGAAGATTTGTTGATCAAATCAATTGCTTCATAGTATGTGTGTTTATGATAGAAGTAAATTATAAATTTATGTTTTTTTTGTAATTATAAGCGTATAAGCATAGTATTAGTTTGCCGATCTAATGTTCAAGTTAATTATGATATCAATGTATAGCTCCAGTTCATAATATATTTAATTCTTAAACTTTCCAATGTTTTGTAATATATGTTAGATTTATTAAATTGATTGAAATTGAAAATGGAATTAATATTTCTAAACCAACATAATTATAATAATGAAAATGGATTTAAGAATAAGAAACACATTTATACTCAATAGATTAAAACAATTAATTTACCAAATATAATGTTTCGCAAAATAATGTAATAATTATAAAAACCAATATTTTGATTGACTTAAGGAACGAAATTTTTTGAAAAAATTATTTTATAAATAACCGACTATTTATTTTTGTTGTTAATTTTACATAATTTACATAATTTTACATAATTTATTGATTGTATATAAAAATATGTTCAAAGAAAAATTCAAAAAATTATACCTATATGTGCATTATGATGCGTAATTTAGACCAAACAATTAAGATAAGTACACATATTATAAAATTAAAAAATATTTTTTATATTCTAATTTCAAAATGTTGGTAATTGATTTTAGCATAAATTTTGTTTCATATAAAGTAACTAATTTTCTATACGATGTGTCAAAATAATTAATTGATTAATTTAATTATTTTTACATTTTATTTTAATTACCATATCTCGTGTAAACAATTAAATTAGAAATTTCACTATTGTTAAAAAAATTCGTGATTGAAAAAAAGTTGCATATTGCGGTAGTATTTGATAATATTTTGTCTGTACGACAAATATGAAATTCTTATAACAAATGCAAAAATCAGAACGCAAGTATTGAATCAAAATTCGATAATCTTTAATATATAATTTTAAAATATACAAAACATCATATGATTCTTGAAAATATGTTTTTATAATAAATTTAATTTTGTGTACGTAAAATCGTTGTATGACATAAATTCAAGTCTTAAATTTCAGTTTTAATAATTAAATCAACCGAGTTTAACCCAATTAATTTACTTTTAGTGACACTTAATTAGTACATCAAGAGTCTTATATCTCTTAAGTTTTAAATTAAAAAAATCTTCAGTGGAGGAAATATTATTTTAATTTTATTTAAATAAATCTTTTTTTACCACAATTTGGAATTTTAAATTTGTTAATTATAAACGAATAAAAAGAGCATAAATTTAAATTCAATATCTTTCCAAATAAATATATGTATATAAAATGCACTTATACATTTTTTATATAGTCGTTGAGGTTAATGTTTATGGTAAATAGCGATGATATTAACGAAACTGTTAATAATAAATAGTTAATTATTAATCGAATTTAAATTAAATATAATATTTACTTTTGTTTATTCAGAATGTATCATGGTGTTGTTGGCGATGGAATGCGTTCCTGATAACATAACTCAACCCATCCGACGAGTACTGTATTCGTCGGGTGAACGCAATTAGTTCGCCCATGAGATAATTAATAAGGACACATTTTTCAGTCCTATGAACTTAAACTGCTTTATAAATATTGTATATATTAGACATATATATATAGTTAAAAAATCTTAAATTTTTAAAAATACATAATTATTATAACTTTGTATAATTCACTTAAAACGATCGAATTAGCTAAATAGTATCTCAATATAATTAAATTAAAATACATAAAAACTCGAAAAGTTATAATTTAAATACTTTACTAAAATGGAAAATCGTATCGTATTTATATTTGCTAAATTTAATTATATATAATATACTAGTTATTTTGAAAAATAGGAAAAAAATCATCCCAAATGATGTTTTTGAAATTCTCCCAAAAAACTAGAATTAACAAATGTGATTAATGATTTCATTTCGTCATTTCGTCAACTGACAAGTCTTCATAATTAGTTAAATCTATGTTATTATCATTTTCTAATATACCTGCCTCAGTTAATATATAATTAGATTAGATTAGAATTCTAGCTCTTTCTTCTAAACATTTTATGACGTTTTGAATAAATTTGTTTTTGATTATATTTTGGGGGGCGCGGTGGGCCCTGGCTCGGACCGAATTAATTACCTCGTCCCTGGCTGGCAGCTGTGCCAGTCGAGAGCTTAGCGACCCGAAAGGGTTCGTTTGATTGACTCAAAAAAAAAAAAAAAAGAAAAAAAGGATCCTCCCACATTGATTGTAATTTATTACAGATTCTAGTGGTTAAATATATATTATTATTATTATTATTATTATATTATTATTTTGGTTACGCAAAACGTATTTATTATTCTTACGGCAATCGTAAAAATTACAAAATTTTAAATTCTGGCAATCATAGCTTTAAATTATAAAACGACAAATATAAGGTCTTATCTATGTGATTATTAGTATTATAGTACGCACATATTAAGATATATACTCGAAAAAGAATTGATTTAAATTTAAACGAATTTAAAATATAATACTATTATATATTATAATTAATAAAAAATAAATAAATATAATATACCGCTGAGAAACGTCTTCAGAAAATTAAACATTAAGATACTCAGATTATAATTATGTATAAAAATAATTTAGT
Organism: Vannuccia rotundouncinata; assembly: GCA_034780395.1. NCBI lineage: Eukaryota > Metazoa > Platyhelminthes > Proseriata > Coelogynoporidae > Vannuccia > Vannuccia rotundouncinata. Next base: position 2,991 of record JAUZNC010021555.1, read on the forward strand.
TGAAGAATAAAAAAATAATTGTAAAATCTTAATCACTATAAAAATTTAAAATTTTATATTTTATAATTATCCCCTTAAATGCCATGTGCAGTGAATTCGGAAAAATACCCCCAGTAGTCAAGAAAAAAAATTAAAAATTTGAAGATTGATAAATCACATTTTATTTACATGATTTGTGCTTATAGAAATAACAAATGAGGGTAAGTCGCATTGTAGTCTGTAAATAGTGCCTCTATCAGACATTTCTGGCTTATATATACAATTTTATATAATTTTATTGTCACCGGCTTCCCGAAATAAACTGCTCCTACCATCGACGCTTTTTACTTGTTAATTTAGGCATAGCCTACAATACTACCTAAACAAATAATATATACTACTATATAATTATATACTATAATACTTATGTTAAATTGATGAAATAAATCCAGTCAAATATGAAATTGAGGCGCCAAAGCATGTTAAAATTTATATCCCAAAGCGCCAGAGTTTTGCTATGTCAATAGAATCCAATATTAACAGTGGACGCAATAGTGCGTCCTGGCGCCTGGGCTAGGACGCAATAGTACGTCCTGGCTGCAAATTGTAAATTTATAAAATACCGTAAAATATTGTTACATGCCAATTTAATTTTTGATTATCTAAAATATTTTGTATAATAAAGACATCAAAAAAAAACAATTATATATATATAAGAATGTAGTATAGCTCCCAAGTGTGTCTTTTGGGGCTGAATTTTTGCAATTAAAATTCACAAAATTATGATTGAGCTTTAATGTATAAATAAAATCGCATTTTATTTCAAATATCATACAGTGAGTTTACTCTGCAGTAGGATAATCATAATTTATTACTAAACATCCTTTGACAAATTAATTCACTAAAACTTATCTTTCGAAGTCTTTAAACACAGAAAAAAATGTAATATGGAATTAATAATTTGCAATAATTGAACTGAGTAATAATATTTGATTATTTAAAAAAATTATGAATATAATTTGTTAAATTAAGTGCACATTTTAAAAATTTTATATCGTCAAAAAGTTATTTTTACAAAATGTCAAAATTTTTTATTACACCTGTTCAATTAACAACATTACCTTCATATTTGTGAATGTTGTTTTTCATTATAATGTATGTGTTAGAATATAATATTCAAAATATATACAAATTATTTTAACTCGATATTTGTGATATATATATATATATAGTCTGTTTTATTTTAACTATATTTTATAAATAATAACAATTGAAATATAATTCACTTTAAGAAACTAACTTGACATATTTAAAAAAAAAATCATGAATATAGAGTAAATATTTATAAATAAAGTCATAATTATCACCTGTAATATAAAAAAAGTTTTTTAATCTGCAGTATGCTCAAACTTCGTAACATGCAGAGGCTGCAAGACTCACACTCCCTATGACATCAAGAGTATCATGCAGTACCAGGGTAACGCTTTCTCCTGTAATGGTCAAGACACCATGTTGAACGCTAGAGGAGGTCCACCAATCCGACGAAACATGCAGCTCACCCAGGGCGATATCACCAAGATCAAGAAGTACTACGGATGTTAGCTCAACTATATACAATGACTCGTGTGTGCGTGTGTTAACAATTTGTAAATACTTTTGATGAAGTTATCGTTACAATAAATTATTTTTTAATAATTAAATAATGACATGTCAATTAGTTTTATAAAAACAAATTTCATTGTTCAATTTTTGAAGGAATTATTATTAAGAGTTAGACATATTTTAACTGAATTGAAAGGAAAACTAGGAATATATTTACGATACTCATATTTTAGTGAATAATTCGAGAAACATTAAGAGATTTGCATAATTCTCATTAGTTTAAACTTTGTAGTCATCAAATATAATGAAAAATGTCATTCTCAGATAAATTCTGAGCAGATAAAAAAGTTAAAATAACATAAAATGGTTTTATAAGGTAGGTACTATTTTCATGAACATTAATTATACAATTTTTTTTGTAAAAAAGAAAATTCCAATATAAAACTAGAACTGTTAGACCTAATAAGTGTTACTTCCGATTACAACTACAAAATGTTTTAATAAAAAGGGGAAAACATGCTCTATGTTATAAGTTGATAAGTAAATATCGATTTGTGAAGGTTGAAAGTTCCTGTAATAAGACATACTCAGATAGTTGCATTTTGAATCAGAGCTCAATATTGTTGACGGTTATAATGACCGTTTGTGACTTTTAGTTTTTTGTAATGATTTGTAATATAGATAGAGAGCATCTTATTATTTTCATTAAATAATATTCCTTTTTGAATGAAAGATTATTTAAAAAATGTTTGTCGTATTTTTTTTTTATTATTTAAAAAGGTAAAATAAAGTGAAATAAAATTGAAAATAATTAAAAAAAACGTATAAAAATAAAACTTTTTCAATTACATACTAAAGAATACTATTTTAAGTATGTGCTGAAACGTATATATCCTTGAATAACAGTTCAAAACAATAAAATGGACAAATAATAATTTTGTATTTTGTAAAAAGTTTGATTGCATATTCCAAAAAAGCCTGCAAAATACTGCAGAGCGACGTGTCATTCGTTTTAATTAATTTTCATTAATAAATACTTCGATATATGTTTAATTTATTCTTCATATCGCAAATTCTGGAATATTACTAATAAAATTAAACTTATTTCCTACAATTATTTTACCTTGGGAGTAGTGCAGAATCAAGACGGAAGAATAAAATTTCTTTGTACAAAATTTTTTGTAGCACTATTATTTGGTAAAAAATTTTTATTATTGTGAGATGTTGCTTATTATTGTTTAGATAATTTATTTGATTTTATTCCAACTAAAATAGTTTTATTTTTGGAGAAAGAAAAAATATTTTCATAATACATATAAAATTAATATATGAATAGAATAAGTACCATATAGTGTAATTATATTCATTACTTTGATATATTTCAATAACATAATTAATGAGATTTATTAAACATATAACTAAATCATTTGAAAGAATAGAAATAGTAATTAATATAATTAATTATTTCGTTTTCATTATTTAAAAAAAAATTATTTTGTAACCACGTTTTTTATTCAAATATCGTGACAAGATGCATTCTACTTTTCAAGTTGTCTGGTATATTATTATTAGTATAACTTCTCAAGATTATAATTATCTATCAAGAAGTCTTTTTGAAATAATAATTGCGAAAATCGCATAAATTCTTTATATTAATTTCAAAATATAGATCATTAAACTTTGCCTAAAAAATGTAAATTATTATGTCATCGCATATAACATATTATGTGTTATTAAACTGCAAAGGCCATACAATTAATTATGTTACATTATAAAATATAATTATTTATTAATAAAATATATTATTTATTTTATATGAAAAGTCTTTTTTTACAGTTAATTAACGATTTGTATTTTTTTTATTGATTTAAATATATCGGTGATATTTCATATTTCCACTAAAATAACTATTTTACAATATTTTAAAATAATATTTACCTGCTGAAATACATAAAATATTTTAAATACACAAAATCCAATTTCTAAATATACATGTATAACTAATATTTTTTTTGATCTTTAAAGAAAGGCATGTGTTTGACCATTTTCTATTTTATTATATTGTTCACCCTCTTACTTTTTCCTTCAAACAAAATTAGTTCATCGAGTATGACTGTAAAGTTGCACCCAATACCTTCACGTGAGTGTCAAGTACAATATGTTAATTGAAACGAAGATCAAAGTCAAAAGAATGAAATTGTAGTTTCTTAAATTTTGCGGCAAAAAATATCTTTTACTCATATTACTAAATTATCTAAAAGCTTTTATATTATTGCACTTTTATTTATTACTGAAAAATAGAAAATAATAAAATATATGAGAACATATTTTTGTTGTTAAAAATATCTTCTATTTAATTTACTCATAGTAAACCGAAATATTGGAAAGGAAATAATACAAAATAAAATGTTATCGAATCCTGAAGCCGGGAATATGCTGAATAGTAGAATACCAAAAAAGGAAATAAAATGAATCTTGATCGAATGAATTTAATGTTATCGTTAATAATGTTGACAGACGGAAATCCATTTAAAATTCGTAAGAATATAATTTTAAAAAGATGATTTGGCATCATTGAACTTTATGAATACGTATACAACTGCTCGAGTCAGTGAAATAGTTTATTAGCATTAAGAAAGGTTAACAACATCCAAATCAAATACGAAAAATGGCAAAGAATAATTTCCTTACTATTTAGCAAATTTGAAATAATGACAAAACGATTCCCCTTCTTTTGATTCTACACGATCCCACAGTAAAACAATTGTAAGAAGTAACTATAATTTTCTTAATAATATTCAAGAATTAGCGATATGAAGAATAAATTAAACGTATATCTATTTTTTTGTTAATATAATTTATTAATATAAAGCTGTCATTTATTAAAATGAATTGTCTTTTTTACTTGATGTTCATTTATACTCTCGTCGCTCTGCAGTATTTTGCTGACTTTTTGGAATAGGCAACCAAACTTTTTACAAAATACAAACGTATTATTTGTCCATTTTATTGTTTTGAACTGCGTTTCAAACATATATACGTTTCAGCATATACTTAAAATAGTATTCTTTAGTATACAATTTAAAAGTTTTATTTTGATAAGTTTTTTTAATTATGTTTAAATTTGATTTCACTTTCTTTTACCTTTTTGAATAATACGAAAAACATTTTATTAAGAAACTTTTATTCAAAAAGGAATTTTATTTAATGAAAATAATAAGATGCTCTCTATCTTTAATGTGATTTCAATGAAAGGTCGAACTAAAAGTCACAAACGGTCATTATAACCGTCAACAATATTGAGCTCTGATTCAAAATGCAACTATCTGAGTATGTCTTATTACAGGAACTTTCAACCTTCACAAATCGATATTTACTTATCAACTTATAACATAGAGCATGTTTTCCCCTTTTTATTAAAACATTTTGTAGTTGAAATCGGAAGTAAAACTTATGAGGATTTCCATGTTCTATATGAGTTCCAGTTTGAACTAATGATAATTAGACAAATCTTTTATCAAAATAAGGCTTCTCAATCATTTTGATAAACATATATATTGATTTTGGCCTTTACTAAATTTACTTATTTTAGGGGAGACTGCTTCAGTTTGCATCAGTCTGCAAATGTGCATCAGTTCAAGAACTTTTCTATAAAATATTAAAATATTGCAAATTTTATTTTCAACTGTTTGAGGGTTCCATCTTGTTATTTATTCGTAGAATGTACATAATATCATTTTACTGTATATGCAATATTGGTTAAAATCGGAAATGCTGAGGTCATGCAACCTACCATCATAACACAATAGGGAGATAGATTATTTGAATATCAATAATCTGAATTCCGCTGAATTTATATGTATTTACATAAGTAAGTAATTTGTATAAGTAATAATGTAAACAAATGGGAATTAATGATCTGAATTTAGTTGAAAATACCTAATATGGGGTAATAATAGTGCAATCATGTAAACAAATGTGTGTCATAGAGGAGGTCATAATGTGTTACAAATTAGTAATGTACCTATTAATAATGCAATAATAAGGTATCTTAGTATCTATAAGAATCTTCCTGACCTATATCTACATAAATATATATCTACAATCAAATTGAACACTTCAACAATTTGACTTTTTATTTTTTGAAACTTCTTTTACGTTAATACATTGATACACGTTGATATACATTGATACACGTTGATATACATTGATACACGTTGATATACATTGATACACGTTGATATACATTGATATACATTTTAAGAATACATCTTTTAAGAATATGAATAGTACTTCTGGTCAGAACTTCAGGAAAAATGAGAAGTTCATCGTATCTCATAAAAATGGCGTCTCAGATGAAGATATTTCGTTGGAATCAACATGTAAAGGTACTAATTAATGTCTTTATAAATTAAAAATATAACATAAGGGAGGTTAACTTTAAAGGAAGTTTAAGTCTAAAAGAATTTGTTTAATTGTATTGATCCTCCTATTTATCAACTTATGTATGAACATTTAATTTAACTTTAAAACGAGTATTTTAAATTGAGTAATTCAAATACATTTTTTTGAAAATTTTGTTGAACTGATATTTTTTTTCTCTAAAAATGGAAACTTTAGCAGATTTTCTATTTCGTGTAAATTCTTCTGTTCCGTCTTCATTAAGGACGGGACTTTTAAATGCTCTTCCTACTATATTCACAATGGTAGGTACTCAACACAATTTTTTGAAATTTATTATATACAATATTTGAACAATTCATTTATTCCGAAATTTTAAAATTAGATGAAATACGAATATCACTGGCACAATGTCATGAAGAGATTGAAGAATTGAAAAGGAAATTAAAGGAACAAGATGGTAAACATCAATCGCAACTTCATGATATGATACGAGAGGAGCGTAAGAACCAGAAGAAAGAAACAGACAGACTGCAAAATCAATTGAATGATTTAGAGGAAAAATATTTGGAACTGGTCGATCAACTCAATCACGAAAAGAGAGCAAGAGAGAATGATGCAGAAAATGCAAAGAAAGAAAGAATCGAACTTGAAAGGAGACTCCAAAATCAAATCGATATACTTGCAGAACGATTTCGAAATGAAGACAATCTTCTGGAAGTTATCGAAGAGCAGTAGCAGAAAGGGAGTCAACTCAACAATTTTAATTAACGTAAGTTTTTATTCTAGGAGATAGAAAAGTCTATGATGAAGCACTATTTATATCAAGCAGCAGATAAAATTATGTATTAAAAAGATATACTCATAGAAATGGGTTTAATTGTTTTTATCATAGTCAGACATTATAACATTATAACTACAACTAGATCTGCAATCTAGAATGAAATGCTTAGTAAGGCAAAACATTTGAATTGATCATTTATATAAATTGAAGTAGTATGCCTATAATTTCAAATTAACTAATCAAATTGAACTCTTTTGCATAAGAATTTTTAATACGTTAATTTTAGATTTCTATGGACATATTGATTTTTCAATCAAAGAAAGAAATAAACAATGATTAAATTAGTAATATCAATATACAGTAAATTATGACTATATTTTGTATATATCTTTATATTATTATTTTGTATTATTTGTTATCAAAATGACGTTTATGAATGAATGAATGAATGTGATATATCTGATATTTTAACTTTCTGTATGCAAAATACAACAATATTTGAATATCGCTTTTAACCTAACTTCAGAAAAAATATGTATTAAACAGTTATTTCCTAAAACCAATTCTAAATATGTCAATATTAAAATCGTAATTAAGTTAGAACAATTAATATATTATAGCAATTCACAAATTTATTATATTGAATTATCAACTAATATACAATAGTTGAGAGACGTGGCCAACTCAACTAGAAGTTAAATAAGTATTTATAAAACTTTATATAGGATAGAGTGTTTCTGAAGAAATTTTTTTATCAATAATTTTATATATCAATAAATCTGGCGGACATATTCAAATCTTGTGAGTTTGGCGTATCATTTATGGTTGTGCTTATAAAATAATCTTTAATGAAATTAGCGTTTTGTGGCAGAAATAGATAGGCATCCTGGGAAAAATTATGTGCCATCTCTCGAAGAAATTCCAAATTCACCTCAGCTTGTACAATCAGAAAAAACTGCTTTAATTGACATCATGTTTCGTTTCATTGGGGAGAGTTTTGCAGTTTGAACAATTTTATAAATTGGTATTTGCAGATTCCAACATTGTATTGGGCGTGCACCTTTCGACAATAGAACCCTTTCTCAATGATTATCACTAAGTTTGAAACTAAAAGAGATGCCGAAAGAATCCAACATAACATTCCACTCTTTCTACTATGAAATCCTACTATTTCTTCCTCATGTTCGCGTATTCATATCCAAATTTCATCCTCTTTAATCCACAAGTGTTATTTGTGGAATATGTAATATTGGGTCTTAATATTTCAATATGAAAGTTTTCCAGTTTTAATATCAATTTTGAATAACAACATTTTATAAAAACTATTAAAATTATTGTACACAGAATACATTTTGAAACAAAATTCATGAAGTCATGAGAAAATAAAATAATTTTGTTAAATTTCGTAAACGACAATTTTTTACGGAAAAAGAGAGCATCAAAACATTTTATATCTTGTCAACCAAATATCTAGTCAAATATCTAACCATATATACAAAATCAATAAATAAATTGACATTCTTCTCTGAAGTCATCAATGGGGCCTAGTATCAAAACTAGAGACCTCTGGCATACTCCGTTATATTCAAAATAATATGTATACTAATGGTTTTATTGTTTTGACTTTGTTTTGTCCATGAATTACTTTTACTATAAATATTGTTCATCAACAATTAATAAGTGAAACTTTTCTATAATAAGCATCAAATACATTTCAGTTTTTATTAATTATTATTTATAAAAATATATTTGTGAACTTCCTTTTAAAAATCAAAATTAAATAAATTATTTATAAATTGTAAAACTGAAATCCTACATAATTGGTCAAACAAAAAATGGGTGAATCAAAAATTTAAAAAAAAAATTTATTCTTTCCATTTTAGTTTTCAAAATGGGCGATATTCACCTTCACTACTTGCTTGCATCTGTAATGATGAAAAATATTTATTTAGATGTGCAAATTAGGAAAACAAAAATCTTACAAAGTCTGAATTACAAGACACAAATGTGTTAGTGAACACTTTAAATATTTGTCACTACGAAAATGAAGGTGCTGCTGCTGATTATTGCAAATCAATTAATAATGCACTTTAATTGAAAAAAACGCTTAGAGAATATACTAGATATATAAGAAATTTTTAATAATTCCATATATAGTACTGTTATATTGCAGTGAAACAATTAAATAATAAAATTGGTAATTCTGATTTAGATATAACAAAATAATAAAAATACAAGTAACTAAGTAAACGAATTAACGTAACAATTCATATTCTCCAGGTCACTTTTAAAAATCTTTTTAGCTATCCTTTTATATTTTGTAAAGTTATTAACTGGATATGATTTAAAAATTAAGGATCACAGAGAATCATAGATCAAAGATCTTTAAATAATATCGATATAGTATTGATATTCAAAAATATAATATAATATAAATATATTATTATATTTTATTTTAAAACATAATTAACAACATTTATTTTCAACATTAATAATTTAAAATATATTTTGTTGTATTTGGTAATAATATGTAATGTTTTGTGCAATTTTATCAATCATTCTATCAAACAAACAAACTTGATCCTCGCATTTTTTAGGATTTCTTTTAAGATGTTTCCTTAATAACTTTGTTAATAAGGATTAAATGGCTATCAGTTGCAAATATTAAAATCGAAAATAATATTATAAGAAAAAATTTAATAGTTATTTAACAAAAACCGTTCTATAATATTTTGTTGAACTAATTTACAACTCCGTTAATTTCTTGCACCTTGCTCAGTCAAATTTCTTCTATAAGCTTATTTTGTTTTAGTAATTATACAATAATACAAACGTACAACTCATTAATCCAAAATCAATGTATTAAATATCTATAAATACATTTCAATTATCAATTAATGAATATATAGTTATAGAGATGATTATGTAAAGGAATTTCTTCTAAATAATTATAATTAATCAGAAATATTAACAATAATTCTACTTATTCAAAATACTTCATACACAATGAACTGTACAATTGTAGTTTTAAACAACAAATATTACATTATTAATTTTATTTAAAGACGATAAATATAATTATTATCGATTATAAAATGAACATTATATATAAATTGTTGAATATTTAATTTTATTTTTTATTACAAATTCAATTTTATAAATTTATTGAAAACATGAAATGTTCGAAATAATTGATTTTTTCATACAATAGATAATAATTTTAAATAATTAAATTAAAAGTCAAAATATAAATTTAAATTTTACCAGGCAGATTAAGATAACAATATATTTATATTTCATGAGCTTTAAGATATTATTTAAATCAATTTTTTCATTATATAATAGGTATATCAACATTTTACGGGTGTTTATTAAAAAAAAATACTCTACACCTATATATAGAAACATTCAATATTTAAATATTAATTAAATTATAATTAATTTAACTATTTTCTTGTCAAGACACACTACTTTTCTCAATCAATAAACTAGTAGTGTGACACGACTATAAACCTTGGAGCCGGGATATACTAAGATGTGTGAATGAACTTTTGATCTGATTTTAGTTAATAGAGAGCATCATATGCTAAGGCCCATTAAAAATATTTTGCGCACTGGTTAGGGTATTCGTATAATAAGTATAAAATAATTTTATAATGTCATATATTTCTAAGTGCAAGGAAATTTTCCGATTATTCTGTTTACAGAATATCACAGTCCCATTTTTATCTTTTAGGCATCA
>JAUZNC010021555.1:13598-23897 GCA_034780395.1 Vannuccia rotundouncinata
ATTTCTAAGTGCAAGGAAATTTTCCGATTATTCTGTTTACAGAATATCACAGTCCCATTTTTATCTTTTAGGCATCATTTCATCAAAATCAAAATCGTTTATAAGGAATTCAATCTTTTAAATGATAAGATAAGCCCATATCAGCACATATCAGATAAGCCCAACTTATCGTTTAATTAAAAGTTGACAATATCCTTGTGTCTAGTTAGAAAGTATAGACTATTTTTTCAAAATCTCTGTTTAATTAATAAATCAATTCATTGTAATTTTTGTAAGTTTTGTGAAACTTTAAAAATCTGGTCAGACCCACCCAAACAGAGTGAATAAATAATTTGTTATTTAAAATTATTTTTTTATATAACTATTTAATTTAGTTTATAAAATCAATAATATTTATAACTTGAATGTATTTCAGACAATATAGTGAAATTGTTATAGCTACGATGTTTTTTTCAAAAGGTAATGATATCAATAAGCAATTAATAGAACAATTAATAAAACATAAAATAAGACCCCGTTCAAATTGAGTACATATAAATGGAAAACTGACAAAGGAAAATTCCAACCATCATCGTTTGCTATACCTATATATGCATGTTTAATTTAATTTCATAATAACGTTCACATTATCTTTCATAATTAAATAATTTAGAAATTCTACTATTTTTTTCTATAACAAAGTGATTTTTTCTAGTTATCGGAGTTACCAAAATTTAACTTTGCAGTCGGCAAGATCAAACGAAACATGAGTTTCCAAAATATTTTATTATGACATATTTTCAATAAACGATGTCATACACAATCGCTTTAACGATTCAACTTTAATATTTGATATTTTCTCTACATGAGTTCCAAATGTGACAGTATATCAAAAACAATTGTGCTTTCTAATCTGGAGGCATTTTTATATACTTAGTATTTGACATAAATAATCAGATTTGATTATGCAAATTGAAAGATACATCCTGTATCAGAAATTATGAATTGTTGTCCAAATAAATAAAAAAATAAATTATTGTAAACTTTTCTTCATATTTCTAAGTAATTAAGTTCACAACAGTATATTTTTCTAATTTTGAATTCGTTTTTCAAGAGAAAATTGAAAATATAATTTGTGATGGAAGCTACTTATTATATACCGCGTTCAGTTCATTTTTCTGAAGTTGATTCTTATGATTGGCACGAATCGGAAGTTTGCCTTGTAACAACTAGTATATAGAAACAAAAATGGCGGAAATAGTTTTACTTAAATTTTGGGAGTAAATTTATTTTAAAACAGTTTTTATTGTAAATCTTTCTTGTGTCAATTATTACAATATATGTATTTATGAAAGCATTTAAACTACTTTTAAAGTATTTATTCAATTATGTGAGAATATTATATAAATTTTGAAAAACCGTGAACTACAAAAATTCTATTTGCACAATTTGAGTTATTATTTAGGTTTTGACTCTCAACATAAACGTACTTTGATTGTTCCCGAGGCAGAATTCAGTGGTGTTTTAGGCTGACATTTATCTTAATGATTTTATGTCAGTTTTCGCCATTATGTATTTCCTGTATTTATATTAACTAACATGCAACAAAAACCTGTAAATATGACATTTAATATAGTGACTGAACGTATTTAACCTCATCAATCTTCTAAGAGAAAATATTTCTCCGGATATGTTTAAAAGAAATGTAGTACGTTTTAAACCAAATTTATTTATTTGTACAGTTATAAACATTTGTGTATGGAAATGCTGTGAAGTACATTATACTGTCTGATGTAGTAAATTTATACATGACAAATAAAATTAATTTAACAACCAATATTAACTCTGATTTACAATAATTTGACTATTTACATTTTATAATTCAAATGAAATTATTGATAAAAATTATAATTAAATACTTCAAATATTCAAATGAAATAACTTTGCATAATTTTAAATTACTCTGTCTTTAAAATATGTATTTATTTTATTCTGAATTCAAATACAGGGAAAATTTTTACTTATAATATTAAAATTTAAATGAAGTTTATTTGATTTAAAACAATAATTAGTTTGTAATACATAACAAAAATAACGTTTATACATATTATATATTAATATCGTTTTGATTATTATAATTGTACAGTTTTGAAACTTTTAAAAAGAAAAAGTAGAATTCAAATTAATTAACGATAAAAAATTGAGGAAACCAAATGTTTTTAATATTAATGAATTCTCTTTAAATTCTTCATTTATATTCAGTGCAGACTTTGTTTAAAATTTTTACTATCAAATATAAAGTTTGATGTAAAATAAACAACCGGAAAATAAATATTTACGTTTTGATTAATGTCAGACACTCATTATTCCCCATTCTTGTATAAATTAAGACAAAGATCTATCTAGAAACCATGAAGTTGATTTGAAAGTCAAGATGATAGTGAAAATGCTTCTTCTCAGCGTTGTGTTTATGGTTTCCATCAATGGAGGATGAGCCGTACAGATGGCCCAACAATGAGCTTATCAACAGATTCCAAGAACAGGGTAAACTTGAAATCTTTCAACATTTTATTCTGAGAAGTAAAACAAAGTGAATTTCTTTTTCTCTTTCAGACCGACAATTCCAAAACACTGTTCGACGAGCTTTGGCCGCTCTTTCCTCTACCACCAACAACTGTGTCAAATTCCGTGAAGTCCGAAGCAGTAGTGATCTTCATGTCAAGGTTTTCCGAGGAGGTGGATGTTACTCTTATATTGGACGTCTTGGACGACCTACTCAAGATTTGTCTCCGGGATATGGATGCACCGGTACCGAAACTGTCCAGCACGAGTTTATGCACGCTCTGGGATTCTATCACGAACAGAATCATAAACCTAAACTATTTTATTTTCAAAATTATGTTAAACCTTTTTCTAGCAAAATTAATCTAAAAAACATATACTGTAAGTAAAACATTTATTTGTTATTATCGATTTGCGAAGTCTCATATGAATTCACGATAAAATATTAAAAATGTGATTTGGTTAACCTGTTTTACAATTTCGTTTCACGTTGATAAACAAATATTATATGTATTTATTTAAACAATATAAACACAAAATATATTGTAAAACAAACTCGTAATATTATTAGCTAATCACTGGCTAGGACATAACATCCAATGAAACATCGTTGATAAACAAACTCATATAAAATAAAAAACTGCTACATTCTACACAAACATATGTTTTGCCTTGCAGGTCCCTTATTATATTTCACGACATTGTTAAGTAAACTACTCTATTTAGGGCTGGATAACAATGAATTTTAGTGATGACCTCGAATATATAAGGAAAAAACTTGGCCCACAGCGTATTCCAATACGACTCCTGGTACCCCTAAGTATTATCTACTCAACAATATTTGTTCTAGGAGTCTTCGGAAACATTATCACCTGCATTGTGATTGCTCGTATTCGTTTCATGCACACAGCTACAAATTATTACCTATTTAATTTAAGTATATCTGATTTATTAGTGCTTGTTTTGGGTCTACCACATGACACCTTTTCACTGTGGCACCACTACCCCTATCCATTCGGGGGGACGGTTTGTATTCTCAAGAGCCTCTTCTCAGACATGAGCATGTGCTCATCCGTCTTAACAGTATCCGCCTTCACGATTGAACGTTATTTGGCCATCTGCCATCCAATCAGAACATCGAATCCGAGCAGTCTTTGCCGATCGATAAAGGTGATATGTCTGATTTGGACATTGTCCTTCGCTTGCACGCTACCGTTGTCTTTACAAATGGGCATTCATACAGAGGTTAGGAATGATTCTTTCACAAATTACAAACCAAGAAGTATTTTGGAGTCAGCCCTTTGCACTATAATGGTAAGTTACCTATACAATTCTAGATAGAAACTAAACAAAAGTTAATGATATTATTTTTAAATAAAATTTATAATTCTTAAATTTAAATCTATGTTTAATTAATCAGAAAATTAACATTTCATGGATTTAAATAATTTTAATTAATTAATTTTTAGTAGGTTATTTGTGATGGGGGATATTTATTGTTCTAGGCATTCTAGAGACAACAACAGTGAAACATCTACGATATTTGTAAAAGTATTTGTAATAGAAATTTGAATTATGTAAATTTTATATTTCAATATTAGCGCATTTATTTGTATAACTTTTTGTGACTGCTTTGCAGAAGTTTTACTCTTATTGATAGAATGGTTCAAAGAAAGATAATGTGTTATTGAGTCTCTAAAGACGATGTAACAAAACTGGCGTTGAGATCTGAATTAATTTGATAATAAATAAGACGAAGTGATTTGAAAACCTGAGGGCCAACAATCAAAAAATAGTTTAAATTAATGGATACTAGTTGTAAAAAACCATTTATGACATTATTAATGTGTATTGTTAATATAAAATTTGTAAGTATAAATTTGATCCGTTAAATATCTGCTTTTTATGTTTTTCAAAACTGTATAATTTACGAATAGCGTTATTTTTTGACAAAATTAGATTCTTATTCAAATTAATGTCTGTAAAGTTTCACCAGTAGTCAATAATTTATTGATTATACTCTTAAGCTAATAATTCGCTGTTGTGAGCTGTTTTGAGATAACAAAGGGAACTCTATAAGTAATCATTGAAAAATCTTAATTATGATAAAATAATTATTATTTCAATATATTGGTTCAAGAGTTTCTTTAATTAAAAAAAAAATATTCTGATTCTTCATTTTAATATTGAATTTCCTACACAATTCGACATATAATCAGCTAAACATAAATTCTTAAACATTTAAATTAAAATATATTTCATTATTGCGATTTACAAAGATCAATAAAACTCAATTACAGACCTAATTTTCGCAAATTGTTAACTGACATGCCAGAAGGTTTGCGAGTATATAACGACTCTATAGTTGCTTGATTGTATGATCCATATTCTAAATTGTGTCAGCGTATTTTCAAAAAACACAACAACGATTTTATCAAAGTCGCAAAATTTCAAAATCTCAAATTCTACATTAATCCGACGACAATCTATATTTTCTTTTATCGAAGACATGGCTCTTGATTGTCTAATTTGAGGCAAATAAACAACAAAGTTAGCTTACTGATTAGATTTCTCTCTAGAAACATTTTTTATGCTCTAAAAATGAAGAGTTTTGTTGAGAACAAAATATAAATCGAACGTTTTATTAAATTAAATTTTTATGTTTTATCACAAATTTCTTTTTATTGCATAAACTATTAAAATAAATATATTAACCCCATCATATACTCTCTGAAGATAAAAATGTGATTTTAAATAATTGTTACAATTTCAAAATGTAAAGAAATATTTATACATCAATTTGTTTTACCTAAAATTATATTTTATCATATTTTCAAAATTCACTTTAATTTTAATATTTACAATGAATTCATAAAAGTGAAGAATATTTTTCAAATGGCATTTTAAAAACTTCGCTTAAAATAATGTGAATTTCGCATTTTAGAATATAAGTCAACATTAGATATAGGTTTGTTGAGAAATATTTATTGGATAGTTCAAATATGTAGAACACTTACTAATTAATAGGCCGCGTCTATAACAGTATAGCGCATATATTATGTGGTACTTATACTATTCAAATCAATACTATATTATAATATAAACTAGTATAGTATACTACTATAATGTTTATATGACTTTTCGCATGATATTACCTGCTACAACTAAACCAACGATCAAGAAATGTTTAGTAATTAAGAATTTTGTTATATAAGTACCGCACATTGGAGACGAGTATATACTTGAGATATTGGCACATAAATACCACAGAGTATGCTGTACTGTAGTCACTTCCTTCCAAATCCAGGCGAATTTGACAACTTTCAATTAAGCTACCTACTGGGTTGAGCAGAACAATAGTTTCCTAACTCTGAAGATTTGTGCTCACTTTAGCCAATGCAATTTAAAGAAAGGTTTCAACTTCAACCTAAGTAAAGATCTGTGGTTCTGAATAACATAGCCGATAGAGTCATTATAGTGTTGAACTTCGTCTTTATAAGATATTATTTTCCTAAATTTGTTTAATATTTCTATACCGACGAATTGATAGACACTTAAGAAATGGTAAAAACACATCAGATAAAATAATTGTTTAGATTTGTACAGTGCTCGTGCCTAGATCATTCATTGACAGACGTTACAATTTCTTTTAAAATCTAATTTAACCTTTACGGAGTGGAGTTATTCAATGAATATAGAATAGAGATTACATTCAAAGATTAAAAATTGAAATATTCTTCAAATATTATATTATAGAAATTCTAAAAGAAACCATTTTGAAACCAAGAAATCACTTTGCGTATTAGCACATATAAGACCGTTTTAATTTAACAATATTATAATGGATCAATCGGTAGTGAAATAATGGGAGGTTAACATGCAAGTTTAAATCGGCTTTTCACCTCACAATTTTATTTCTCTGTATTTAAATTATTTCCCTCAAAAGGAATTTATTTATTTACCAGTTTGTATAAAAATGAGAAATCCAACCATAAAGTTTGGCTATTGTGTTATTGCAAAATAATTACTTCATAAATTGTTATCATTACACTCAATCACCCGCGTTTTTTTCGTGACTTCAAATAATTAAATGCCTTGAATAATTCCTAAATTATAATTCACTAAATAAATAATATGCACAAATTAATGACCATATTGCAATAAACTCGATTAGTTATGGGAATATAATCCATTTTATATATTTCAAAACACGTTAGAATTATATCTTGGTTTTAACACGTTTGTCAACAAACCTGTGCAAAAAGAGTTTCATACATTTTTGCAAAATACAACATTTTAAAAATAATTTTCTGAACAATGGAAAGTTCATTGCTCTGATCTACCTACCTACCGTAACAGCTGAACAACGATATGATATCATTGATTTGTATAAGTACACATATAGTTCACAATGTTGTTTTGATTAGAATTCAATATTATGCTGTTAAATAGTTCATATTTGACAAATAAAAAGTGAAATATTTACGCGCGACTAAACATCAAATTAAAAATATTACATCCCACAAAAAAGGCAGCCAATTTTAATAGAATAGCGGAAAAATTCACAATCGCCTATAATTTGTATTTGTCATAGCTGATGTAGTCGCCTGGAAACAAACTTGAACACAGTCAAGTATCTGATCCCTGATTCAAGCGCAGATCAGCTCAAATAAAATAGGCTCAGGTCGGGTGACCGAATTAAGTAATGTGATGGATTATCAATGGAAATTCTACCTCATATAATGTAATCAAGCGAATATATTGTCTCCATAGAATTTCCCTGCTTGGTTGTGATACAAGAGTGAAGTGATCCTTATGATATGCCTCAAAGTCACACGAGAAATATTCCTGCTTTGATTATAAATTTATTTGATTAAGATAAATTACTTAGCTATAGAAGGTTAGCAAAGTGGGCAGATGTTTTCACTTTTTTTGATTTTTGTAAAAGATAGTTTGTGGGAATAAAGGAAAGTGTTTAAATTTTGTATAATAAAGTTTTAATTGTTTTGCTATTTTTGATAAATTGAAAATGATAAAAAAATTAAAATTCTCCAATTTTAAACGAATTTTGATTCATGTTTTAAAATGTGTATACGTAAAATAATTGTAACGTGCTATTTGAAGTTATTTGGAGTGGTTTAAATACATTCCGAGTCCACTTACCTTCGTGAAGCGGTAAAAAGTTTTTTTTAAAAACGGCAAAAAATAATAACAAAAGCGTGTTAGATCGTATAATAAAAGAAATTATAAATCCGTGAAATATAATTTTATTTTTAATTAATAATATTGTACTGATGTTTAAAGAACCAGCTGCGCTTATAGCAATATATTGTTTTTTGGTTTTACTCGTGTAATTGATTTAGCGTTGGGGATTATTAATTGCACCGCAAGTATATATATATATATTAGCAAAAAATGGAAAATATTGTTAATTAAAATTTATTCAGAGTAAAATGCTGGGGAACTTCACAATTTTCATGATCAATGAAAATGAATTTAGCCACAGTAGGTTTGTCTCAATTTCTTAAATTCTATTGATGAATCAAATTCTCATTTCCAAAAAAATAAGTTTGATTTTTGGGGCACAGCGGTTTTGCATTTAAAGTTAAACCTTTTAACGAATGCGTGTTAATCAAAGTTGAATCAAGGTTAAAAAATAATCAATTTTAACAAATTATTTCTAGAAAATGTCTCCCTTATTATATACCGTAGCTGTATAACTAATTCTATAATATTATTGCAAATTAAAAAATATATATTATAATCAATTACAAAACATTAATACAAATTTAGTTATTGTTTTTTTAATAAGAATAATTATAACCATATTGAATTGTTGTTTATAAAAAGTTCCATCGACATTCCCAAAACGTATTCTGAAACAAATGGAAAATAATATGCAGGATATTTTTATTTTGTTGTCTAATCAAAATATTAGGTGAGTATACTATGAAAATCTGAGGTTGCGTTACCTACTTTATCTTTTTATCTTTTTCATGAATCGATTTGCATTAAAAAATACATCAATACAATCAAACTGTTTAACATTATTGACACCAATCTTTTAATTTTTAATGTACAAATTGTTTAATTAAATATTTACAGCTGGATAAAATCTTTTTCAACAAAAAAATTTCTTTTTCACAAATACACTTCGAATTATTTGTTTATGTTATAAAAGTTCTGACATATTTCTAACTCAAAGAAACCATAAATCTTGCTCTTTAAAGAATGAATTATCTTTTTTATTTTAGCTATCGCAAATACGCTTTTGGTATTATTGATACTATAAATGAAACCCATTTAATATATTGAGGCTACACTTTAAATGTCTAAACAATTACCATTTGAATTTCTTAGGACTATAAATAAGCGAAAAAATATTTTGAAATATGTGATCGTTCGTATGAAATATTTCTGCTCATACATTCAGGAATAAAACCATAGTAAAAGTAGGAATGAGAAATTCAAGTTTTCCTTCACTGATCAGGTGATGGATCCGAAATATTGCTCCAGGGACGATGACAGGGAGCCTTCTACCTCATAATTACAGAAAGTCTAGGAATTTCCTGGATACACCAGCTTCACTGTTGTGGTACAACAACCCTAACTATCAATCAGGCCTTTAAATTCTTTACATAAATCGCTTGCGTATCGCCAAAATAACGACATTGAATAGATCAGCTCTCTATATATACGCTGCAATATAGGAATAAATATGTATAGATAGTATATCTAGATAGGCGTCCTAAACACATGACCATAAGTCAAGAAAATACGGAATAGCTATGTATAGGGTATTGCAATGTTACGATTGGAATCTACTTTTTAGGGATGATGGGGAAAAGAATTGGTCGGAAATAATCTGATAAAAGGAGGTGCCTATAACTATATAAAGAGTATTCTTTCTTGTTCGCTGAGTTTAGAAATACTTTCTAACACGCACATCCAATTTGTGGATGATAATAATGCTGAATGGAGGCTTTTATAAGTCCAATTTTTAAATAATACCCCCAATTTGTGTTTAATAATACTGGAAGAAGACAAGTTTTTAAATAATACTCCCAATATATTGTTATGCATAAAAATTGTTACGAAATATTTGATTATAATAAAATAATATCTGTTTTATTAATACGGAAATGAGTTTGTCAAGTTCAGTATATGTATAATAAGTAACCATTTTCAGAATATCTTTTTCAAAAAACGGTGTTTAAAAAATGTTAAATTCATGTTGTAATTACTTTGAAAAAAAATATAATTTTTAATTTAATATAAATTTAATTTAATATAAATTTTCGTAAAAAAATAAATTATTAATATCTTTATTATTATTTGATAAAGATTGATGATTTTTCATTAGTATCACCTTTGCCTATTTTTTATAAAAAATGTTTAATTTAACATATAGTGACGTATTATATTACGGCATAGACGGAATAATCCAATAATTGTGCCCCAAATGGTTATTTATGAACTGATATTGCTACAATATCTTCTAAAGCATGTAAAGTTATAGTCTATAATATATAAAAAATATAATATATAATCCGCTATTGAATTTAGTTTTACTTAAATGTAATGTAATGTTTTGTTGATGTAACTTGTGTAGCATTAATAAAATTTTGTTTATATATGAATGAGAATATTTTAAAATGGAAGTTTTAAGTCGCGCTTTATGAATTCAACAAATTAAAAAAAATTTATAACTGACATTTGCATAAAAAGGGCGATTTAAAAAGTTGAGAAGCACATTTT
>JAUZNC010021555.1:23997-41063 GCA_034780395.1 Vannuccia rotundouncinata
AATTCAACAAATTAAAAAAAATTTATAACTGACATTTGCATAAAAAGGGCGATTTAAAAAGTTGAGAAGCACATTTTATTCTTTTAGGAAAAGGAATATTAATTGAATAAAGTTTCCTTTATTGTCTTTATACGATATCATTCAATGTGTGTTAACAGATTTGATATCTGAAAATTAAATTTGTTGTTATAATTCTAATTTGTTGATATTAATTTCTTTATATAGACGAGAAAGAGCATACATTAAATAATAATTTCTTTCAATCTTACCCTTATGTATCTACATTTTATATTTATATCATAACAATTACTAAAACGAGTAAACTTTACAATTTTTCTCACAACCCCGAGAAGCAAATTTTTATATAAATGAAATATGAGCACAAATAGAGTGACACTTGATGTTGTTAATCCTTTTAAAACTATTTCTTTTATATCTAATGTAAATATTAAATCAGCGCGGTTTCACGTTAATACATGCATTAAAATTAGTTTGGTGACACGT
This sequence comes from Vannuccia rotundouncinata, assembly GCA_034780395.1. Lineage (NCBI taxonomy): Eukaryota > Metazoa > Platyhelminthes > Proseriata > Coelogynoporidae > Vannuccia > Vannuccia rotundouncinata. The sequence goes on from JAUZNC010021555.1 coordinate 24,502, forward strand.
ATAAACAATCAGTTTTCGTAAATCGTTTACTAAAACTCAATAAAGTCATTCTATAGAATCCACCTACAATTTTATCATTTTCTCGTTTGTACTTTTGATGGACTAATTAAGTATAAAGAAGCTCAATTCATTGTCCTGAAATTGCTCTAAAGATTAAAAAAAGGATTTAATTAACGGACCCTATATGCAGCTTCATTTTATACAATAAATCCTTTTTTTCTTGAAATAATTATTTTCGTTATTCAATATGTTCTAAACTATAACACGGTTTCATTTGAAAAACTCTAAAACCCGTTTTTAATCCTTAGATAAGTTTTCGGACAATAATCCTGTTTTAACATCTGGAAATAAGCTGGTGATATAAATAATTGCTCATACGTTTATTTTCTTTACTCTAATAATTTAGGAATTAAACAGATGAAGTTCACGGGTCACATATTTTTTATACATATATACAGTTTTTCAAAATTTCTAAAATTCATATAAATGTAGAAATTCATTATAAAACAAATGATAAAATAATAAAATAATTTCCTTAGCAAGATTAATTGCTGTCTGGAAAAATAAAATTAAAGGTAGACAACAGACAACTTTTTTTAAACAGCGGTATTTATCTTTATATTTTTTTATAAGACGAAATATATTCCATTGTTAAACAATTTTTCACATCTTTTGTCTACTTTTAATAATTTCCACGTTTGAAAATTAGTTTAACGATAATGTTATATTGCAAAATCTTTAATTAACCACTGCATATTGCAAAATATGTGTGAATTATTAGTTTTAACATATTTTTAGACAAAAAATATATACTAGATAAAGGTTCGGCATGTTGGTATCGCCCACCTAGCATGTCTAATAAATATCTTTAATCTCTAATTCTCTATATAAAAGCTAAAATGCTATATTTAAACTGGAATTAAGTACGAAAAACACATAAATACACTCCCAAAACACTACAACATAATGACACTTTGACTAGGTGTGGCTATATTACGTTTTAAATTATTATTTAACTCATTATTTTATTTCATAGTTATATTATTACGTGTATCTACACCCCCTGATTTATAGAAACATTTCAATAATCTAAACTTAGTAGTACACACACTCTTTGAAAAAGCTAATTTTTAAAATGTCCTTTAATAACCCAGTATACCACAAAAAAATAAATATCTAATTAACCTCACATTAGAAATATTATCATATTTTCACTTACTCTTTCAATCAATGCAATGCCATTGCACATTTTATTTCAGGAAAAGTGGCAGAGTTCACATTCGTTCCTCATTAGTTTTGTCGTTCTCTTTCTGCTACCCCTGATGCTGATTGTGATCATGTACGTTCTCATTGGCTTGGCAATTAGGAGGTCTATGCTACGTCGTCAGGAATCGGAGAATTTCAACTCAGTCGAACAACGCACTTATCAGAAAGTTCGTGTCAAAAAGGCGATCTTGAAAATGCTGGGTATGTTAAGTGTTAGAGGTACTTTTCGGACTGATTCCAAATTCGAAAGATTGGTTACAATTAATTTAATTGGTTCCATTACAAAAGCATCTTTATAAATAATGTTAGATTGTACTTTTCATAATAATTTTTAGGGAATGATATCGGTGAATGATATAATTATTTTATAAATTCGTTTAGTTACCTCAATAAAAAGTTATGAGAGAATGTGAATAGACAAATGTGGATAGATACTATATAAAGCTATAAAAAATCAAGAAAAGTAAACATTTACAGTAATGAAAAAAATCATTTTGGTTAAATATTAGATTTTTTTTATTATTTTAAACGTTATTAATTAATTTATATTTTAAATATAACTATAACATATGTATTAAAACACAGATTTTGAAAATTAATCTAATGAAGTTTAAAAAATCAAATTTTTTAATTAAAAAACAACATTTTCATAAAAAATGCATTTATAGGATTTGGTAAATAAAAATTTATCTATACGGTTAAATAAATGATCAATGAATGACGAATTTGTGACTTAAATATTGTCTCTTCAGTCATGTTTTTGTTAACTGTTTCTATTTTATAAGACCGAAAAAATCCAATATTTTATCCAAAATGATTTTTTTCATTACTGTAAATTTTTTACCTTTCTAGATTTTTTCTATAGCTTTATAATATCTATCCATATTTGTCTATTCACATTCTGTCACAACTTTTGATATAAGTAACTAAAAGAATTTATAAAATAATTATATCATTCACCAATATCATTCAACAAAAATTATTATGAAAAGTACAATCGAACATTAATTTTAAAGATGCTTTCTTTCATGGTAATAATATTTTGTAATTAATAATAATATCGATTAAATAGGTTTTAGAGTTGTCGAATCATGACGAATTTGAATGGCAGAAAGTATTCATCTGTGCTTTTGTATGTAAATATGAACTTTTGATTTTGAATTTTTAGAAATTAAAAAACAAAAAACTTCCGATTTGGATTTTCAGATATAACTGATACAAAATTCAAATATAAAAGAATTTAAAAAAAATTGTTTTAATGTTTCAATGATGATTTCATTCTCTTTAATATATCATTTCCTAAAGGAGTCTTTTTTATCTGACAATGAGGAAATTTCGAAAATTATCCGAAAAATAACTATTTTAAGTTATGAATATATGAGAAGTCTTCTAGATATTAAAGTATAAGCCGAAAGTTTTTTTACATTTCTTTAACTTTGAAATTCAAAATTAATCGATTTAAATTACTATTCATAAGTAAACCATTATTATATAAAAGAATATTATAGTATAAATATTATGAAGACAATTTGAATATGCATTCTATTTGAAATGTGGAATTTTGTTTTATATTCATCCAAACTTTTTAAATGAATTCCATCCTCTTTGTTAAGTATAATACTACTAGTGCTATAATATATTTCAAAATTATTTTAAATCAAAACGTTATTTAAATATATTAGTAATATATAATTATAAATAGTTCAAGCTTAAAATAGTTATTTTTCTGATAATTTTTTGAAATTTCCACATTTTACACGTCAGATAAAAATAGTCCTTTATAAAATGATACACTAAAGAGAAATTGAAAAAAATTTAAATAAAATTTTTTTAAAAGAGAAATTTTTATTTGATCTACAAATATCTGAGTTATATCTGAAAATTCAATTCTAAAAAATCAAAAGTTCACATTTACATACAAAAGCACAGATGGATACTTTCTGCCATTTAAATTCATCATGATTCATTGACACTCTAAAACCTTTTTAATCGACATTATTTATATTTAAAAAATTATTAATTTTTTTAAATTACAAAATTATTATTACTATGTAAGCAGGCTGACTACTCCAATTTATAGAATATAAATAGTTAACAAAAACATGATTGAAGAGACAATATTTAAGTGAGATTTAAGATTATTTAACCGTAGATTAATTATTAATTTCAAAATCTTATAAATACAATTTTTTATGAAAGTGTTGCTTTTTAGGATTATATTTCATAATCTTTGTTTTAATCTCTATATCTATATTAATATCTATTATATCCATTTATATCTATTAATTTTGAATAAATATGTGTTTTATAAGCTTGTTTACTTCTATAATGAATCTTTGACCTTATTTGGCAAAAATACGCTTGCATTTCCAATTAAGTTCTGTATCTGTATAGTTAGTATATACTCGATTTTTTTATTTACCCATTTTTGTGAAATATCTGTTTCCAACCAATAATTGTTTTTAATTCAGTCTATATTACGTATATATAAGATTATGTGTTAGCTTATAGTTTCGAAAGTTTTCAATGATGATTGGATCAACAACCGTATCAAATTAATTTATTTGTTTTATATCATACAATTTGTATCGATGAATATTTCTCCCGGATGGACGATTTCATTTTGTTTGCTTGGTCTCTACATACTCAATTATGTTCTTATACAGCGTAATTCTATTAGATATTATGAATTCAGTATTTGAACTGCAGAAACATAACGCAATCAGATAAATTCCATTTTTAAAGCTATTTATTTTATTACGAAAGGCAAGAAAATGATTGTGTATATCATGAATACAACTATTGTTTTGCATTACACAATAACTATTGATTTCTTCTAAATAATGACAGGAAGCTTTTGAATACAATTTGGACGTTATTGCCTCTTTAAACTAGTAAATAATTAAAATTAATACTAGAAGGTTAAAGAGTTTTACATGGAATTATCCATACATGTATCAAAATAATACAATGTAATTTAATGAAAAATTCTTCAAATATTGCTTCTATTGTTTCAATGTCTTGCTGACAAAAACATTATTTTCAACTTCAATATTAAGCTGTTATATTCCATATTAATTAATGCTAAAAAATAATATATAACAATGAGAACTTGTTTAATGTTCGATTAACACTCCATAATGGAACTTCTATTATTACTTTCTTCATTTTAAAATTTAATGTTTTAATGTTTTACTTTTCAGTTGCCATTGTGATCGCATTCTTTGTTTGCTTCGCTCCATTCCACGCCGAAAGACTGATGGTGTCTCTGATTCCGGAAGAAAATTGGTCTAATAACGACTATTTGTGGCGGATCCACGACGTACTATACCATGTCTCGGGGGTATTTTATTACATGAACTCTGTAATTAATCCAATTCTCTATAACCTCATGTCCCTGAAATTTCGGAAAGCCTTTCATCACGTCACCCTCAATCTCTGCCGCTCCAATTACAATGGAGCCGGAATAACGGGAAACGGTGGTAGCGGTGCGGGTGCAAGCAAGAAGAAGGCTGCCGTTCCAGCCGCCGGTATTCCGATCTGTCGCGTTCCCTTGTGTCCCAAGAAGAAGTCAGAGGAACCTCTCGGAACGCCTTCCATTGTCCGAATTGGAACCAACAGCAGTATCAAATTCAAACCACTTTCGGGTCAGGACATTCCCCTTGTAGTTACCAAGCAACGACCTGCTATCAGCAAGAATATCAACAGTAAGAGTGTGAGTTGTAGCGGCTTCTATTGTTACATTGGCGCGGCAAAGTTGGCCAGTCAAGAGGACCAGTTTTCCAGCAATTGTTCCGCCCCGAATCGAATCGACAGTGAATTGTCCAGTGACACAGTTCGACAAAAACAGAAGAAATCTAACAATTCGCAAGAACTCTCAACCGGCAGCGTCAAGACGGGAACACCGAAAAACGTTGCCACGACTTCTCACGGGCGAAACAGTCTTAAAAAATTGGATAAATTTCTCAAGAAAGGCAGCTTCAAGAAATCAGAGCAGCCGGTGCTGAACAAGGATGCTGTTTATTGGAACAACGCGGGGGGAGGCTTCTGCCGACTTTCTGGACGATTACACTACTTCAATCCGTGTCATCGGGTTGAGATGAGTAGTTCCAGTGATTCCGCGGGGTTCAGAAATGGTTATAACTTTTCTAATGGGGATTATGACCGTCGGGTGCATTTAACATGATAAGAATTCATAAGCTGTGGTGCTGATTTTCCTTTTATTTATTAATTGTTTACCCCAAAATGTGCAGTTGTGTGTGTATGCTAAATATATAGAAAGATTTTAATAAATCGACTCAAATGGAAACATTTCATTGAACATTTGTGATATTGTAATATCTTTTGACTTATTGAAAAGTTTTATTATTGAGATAGTGGTTATGCTTCAATTTTATTATTAATTTAGGACCATATTTTGGAGATTAGATACAATTTTTATTGATTAACTATATTAATTGATCGACTTTAGAAATCAGAAAAAGTAATCATTTAATTAAATCATTATAATATATGAATATTGGAACTGTGTCTACCACACAAATTATTTTTTTTATCATCAAAATGTGCCATACGTTAATTTAATTATAAAGTGTAATATTTACCATTTTAATAAGTCTTATTTATTTTCATGAAATATATATATATATATATATATTGTAGAAATAAAATGGATGTTTTAAAAAAATATATAAAATTATTGCCTTTAACATTTTGCATCAATAATCAACCATTGATTTTCTTCTTGAAACTTTTCACAATACTTAAAGATATTTGGTTTAACGAAAGTGCGTTTCATTTATAATTTGAAATATATCATTCTCTTAAAGAATAAAATTATTTTATATATGAACTTTTTCTAATAATTAAACTTTATTAATATATATTTTAGTTTGCCTTTCAAAGTTGAGTTAGAACTTTAAGCTAAACCTGTGAAGCGAATATACATACTGAAATTTTTTTCAGTATTTAATATAAGAAAAAAATTACCTGCTCCTCTTATTTAATGATAAACTTTAAAATGTAGATTTTTCAGTCTAAAATAAATAAATAAGTTAGCCTCTCATGGGAAACATTATTTAGTTTTGAAGTAGATACGATGTTTTTTTTTAATCTTTGTTCATTTTTTGTTATATTTGTATCGTCTATCTGTAAATATTTGTGTGTGTATGTTATGTCTATGAATACGATAACACTTTATTTAAAAACATTTCATGAAATTGATAAGGTGAAATTTGTGCTAGTGATTTTCTGAATAAATGAGTTCAGATTTCCAATTTATATGTTGATACAAATATTTTTGATTTCACTGTAATAGCTATTTTTGAGTATATTTATGTTTCCTGTATAGTTTTATTTATTATGTTTGTAATAAAGAAATGTTGTTTGAAAATTATTCGAAAGTTGTTTGAAAATTATTGAAAATATATATACCTAATCAGTATAATGGATAGACTTGTAAACAAACTTATAAATAGAAATAAAAAAAACAAACGAAATAAACTGAGTTAAAAAATTGCTGGGTACATTATTTTGAATAGAATTGTAATAATATGATCTTTTTTATTTAAAATATTTTCCATGCTAGTTTTTTATTATACAAATCATTTCAATTATACTGTATTTTCAAAATTAGTATTATTGATTAATAATTGAATTTATTGTCTATTATAGTAAAGTATATAATTTTGTTTTAATGTATATCTAAAAAGTAAAATTTATTATTTAAAAATATAGTGTTTTAAATAAATTGTGGAATTTTTTAGGAAAAAGCTAGGTTTGATATATATAGGCATACTATAAATTATAATTCTTTGTTGACCTTAAAAAATAATGTTATTTCAAAATTTTAATGAAATCCTGAAAAATCCTGAAAAATATTAATGTAAGGTGTCTTTAATTTAATCTATTTTAAAAAATTTATTTAAACTTTATTGTAATCTTAAAAGAAAAAACGGATTTTAATTTAGTTTTTTAATTTATTAAATTAAAAGTTTTATAATTATAAATTTTGTTCCGTCTTTAGCTCGACTATCACGGTTGTCCATCGAATACCGTAGCATATTATTAATGCTGATGACTGTTTTACTATAATTGTACCGATTGTTCCTTGTTCTCCAATACAAGGAGTATATTATAGTCTATATAGCATATATTAACCGGCCATCATGGCGGCAGGGTTAATTGGATCAGAGAGTAGTTTGATAATGTTCTTGATTTACATTGTGTGTAGAAATTATAAATTAAAAAACTAAATTGTGATTTGACTTGACTTTTAATTGGTGTAGCGAATACTAACTTTTACTAACTCCCCTGATTTTTCATTAATTAAGAAAAAAAAGAATATGTTTAGATAAATATTGAATATTATTTAAATTACACAAAACAGACACACCTTCTGGTTCTGAACGTATGTTGCATAATATAATTATAATCAATTTTACACTTGTCCTAATATAAATAATCTTTTTGGAGAAACAATGAAAATTATTTCAAAATGAAGAAATTATCATTTATAATATGACGAATTTATTATAATTATGGTTCTTTTAAAATTTAAAATCATTTTAAATGTTGTAAATTATACTGAAAAGTAAAATCTCCCCAATTTAAAAGAAATTTTATTATTTTTCGTTTAAAAAATATGATATAAATATATATTTTACAGATATAGCTAGCTGTTGCGTTTATGTAAAAATATTTTATGAAATCGATGTTAGCTACAAAATTCAATATTTCTAGATAGTAAAATATAACAAGAATTTTGGGAGGTTAAGTAACATTGTTTTTTCTTTAAAGACATATTGGTGAATACATAAGTGCACTTAATAGGCTGATACCAACATTGAAGTTGTTTGAGTATTAATTCGGTAAAAAACTGTATTAACTCATAAACATATTTTAAAAATATTCTGAGATGAAACTCTTCTTGCATTTATTTTTTGAGAAATTCTCAAGAGAATTTTTGTAAAAACATTTTTAACTTGTAACACAGCTATAGTTCGGATATCTTTCATACTGTCATTTTTTGCCACATTCTACTTCGTGTATAATTAATTAATTAATTAATTACTGTATATTTTCATTTAAAATTACATCATCTAAAATGACTGCTGTTAAATCATCGTACCATTTAAGATATAAAACCTGATTAATGAATCCATTAATGAACGGATTGTTTGATCGTTCCTTTGAGATTGTTACACCAGCTGAGATGATTAGAAAATTATATTCAACCGAATATAATTAATGGATACATTTAAAAATATTTTTTAAAAAGTTTCCACTGGTAAATCTGTATTTCCCAATCATTTTTTGAATATATGACTAAATTTGCATGTTAAAATGTTCAGTGTTTATAGAAATTGGATTATATTAAATGCGTAACACAATTTTTAGAAAAATATATCTATACAAAATTTTAAATTTATTAAAGATTGTTTATTTTTTGAAAACATGAATTTAGAAAAAAAAAATACATAATTTGGATATTAAGATTTTATCTAATCATTCAATTTGTTGTATTTTAATATACTCGATAACCTCTTAATGTTTCGGTTGAACTATTCTCCTAATCGTTAATTAGAGCTTTTCTCTTTCAATGCGGAAATTTTATTCGGCTATTAATTTGAATGGAGAGCTTTTTATTGATACAAATATCAAAATTGAAGCAATTTGGAAAATTTCGTGACATATCGAAATCTTTTCATTCCATTGATTTCTCTTATCTATATGAAATAACGAGAATGATTTTAATACAACTATCATAGTGTAACATTTAATAATTGGATGGAAATAATTTTTAAAAGTTTTATTAAATTTTAAAACATTTTCCCTCAAATTTATCCTTTAAACCCGAATTTTGGATATCAAATTTTTAGCTATATATTAACTCAAAATATTTATATAAAAATTTTAATTTTAAAAGGCTTTTTATAAATATTGTATTAAACAGAAAAATGCAATTAATTAGCCATTAATTTTTAGATCAAACAATGATATTTACTAAAAACATAGAGGCTGATGTATCGCTTTTGAAAAGAAAGAATTTGACTAAAATTGAAAAATACTGTAAATAATTCGGTTACCGAATAACATACTTAACTATTATATTTAATAAAAGTAAAATTAATTAAGTATGATGTTTGTAAAGAAACGATTTTGAAAATTTTCTTAACATGTAATTTTAGGGATTTAAAATTAATAAGAAAAATCTTTTTTATGCGTCCACATCTCAATTACAAAATAAATCCCGGAAAAATGCAATTTTAATTACTCGAATAATTAGTGTGAATGAAAAAGACAAAAGTCAAAGTTCTTCTCGGATACAGTTATATTGTTTTAGCAAACGTTTCGCTACTATGACCCACATATTGTATGATGTAACTAAATGGCGTCAATTTAATAATCAATTGAGAATTTTTGTAACTGATGTAATGATGTAACAGATACTCAATATAATAATCAAACGAGAATTTTTTTAGGTTCTTGAATCGTCTATTTGCTTTAACTGCCCTATTATTGCAACCGATAAAAATGATAAAATCTAAATAATTACACAAATGATACAAACGATTAAAACAAATAATATTTTAGATAAATATTAACGTGATCCAATATTAATTATTAATTTTCTTTAATACTGTTTACCTTAGTTATATATATATAGAAATAAATGCAACATAAAATAATACTCAGAGGGGTATTCAATGAGGCTCTCCTGTGAGAAAACAATCCAAAATTATGTAATTATGTAATACCAAATAAAAAAAAATGAAATAAAAACTGTCAAAGGAATGAAGTAATGTGAATATTTTTTATGTGAATGCAATTTGAGACATGAATAGATTTCTATTAAGAGAGATAATGAAGAAGAGGATATCTTATGAAGATACTCCTTAATGCGGTAAAAAGAGCTGAAAAAGCATTTGAGAAAGCCAGAATGTACCGAATATTTTCCTAGCAGTAATTTGAATATGTCTGAAAACTTCTGTCGACTAGCCCAACTAATATAATCACTTGCAGACAATTTCCGAAAATAAGTCAGTCAAGATAAGGAAATAATATGATCTTATTTTAAAAAACGAATTGTCGTCTCATTCAATTTCTCATGCAAACTTTTTTGATGTACATCAAAATCCACTATAACCTCCTTTGAGTTTACAATGCCGACGCACATACAATGAAAAATTCCGAAAAATTAATTTGATGGATAAATATTTTAAAATGAAGATATTTTAGTTTAAATATACTAACTAAATTGATAAATAATAATTACATTATTGTACGGAAAAATTTCAAAATAGTGAAAGCTATTTATTAAGTTTTACAATTAGGAATATATCCTATATTCATTACGACAGGTGCACAACTATAATTAAAAAGATAATATTTTGAAATACAATCGATATTTTCATGATAAATTAAAAAAAATAAATCCAGAAAGGCTCAGAATTGAGTAGATATTAATTAATTCTTTTTCTTAAATTTTTAAAAATTATTCATCTAGAATAATGAAATGTAAATGAGAGAAACTATTTACAGATATAACTAATTTCGTATCGAAGAGAAATATTGAGCTTTTCTACTTAAGATTATAATAATTATGGAGAGGAAATGGATTTTAACAATAAGCAATTATCATTTTATCAAAGGTATTCCCACCTATTGAACAATAGTAAAACATTATAAAGAATGTGTGGTCGTATAACCAATTAAATATATTTCCTAAGACAATAATAAAATATAAATTATTAAAACTGTACATGTAAAATAAACACGAAATAACTTCTACAGCCTACCTATAAATATATTATGAGATTTAACAAACATTTATTCAAAGAATGGTCACATACAAACAACTACATATATAAAAAATGTTTTCCCATTGTTAAAATAAATTATATTAAGATAATTTCAGTAATGTGAAATTTACAATAGAAAATCCGTCTACACGGAAAAAATATAGAGTTACAAAAAAACAAAGAAAGCCGGAGAACATCCTCATAAGGTTCTTTCTGTAAACCATTTAATAAATTAGTAAGAAGTTTGAATATTATAATCACAAAATGGTCCTAATTATAATGATGAATATTAAATTGAAACAAAATATATCATGAAACTGGTTGTTCAATATTTCTGTCAGATGTTTTGGTCGGTTTTTAAATTCTTTCAATGAAAATGTTCAGTTTGTTCCAAGTGAAAACGAAAATGAATTAAAACAACTCATTTTTTATAAATCGTATTGTAGCTTTTAATTAGAACACCGATTAATTTATATGGATGATTTAAGTCAATATTTAAACAATTATTAAAGAAAAAGAATTTGTTCCCAACCAGCTTAGAGAACCGTTCTTTTCAACCACTAGAGCTACCTGAAAAAGAAAGAAGCATCAAGAAAATACCTCAATTATCAGCTTTGTAATTGGCTTATTATAACATAATAATAGCAGGCTAAACAATCAAAGCTTCAAATTTAAACATTTAAATGAAATAAAATGAATTTATTTAACCAGAAAGATAATTTTGCAATAGTTATTGATTTTGTTAACACTATTTTATAATTTATTTAGAAATAAAGTAAATAAGAATACACAAAGTAAACTATTTATAATACAACAGTCATAGCATAATTGATTCTACAAAACAAATCATATCTGGACAATCTCAAGCGCAAACTCTTACTATCATCGCTGTCTGAAGGCGGCTCAAACTTGGTTTTGGGTGGTCGATAAACAGATCTCGATGCTTGACTTCCGGGCAGCCGTGGTTGAGCTGAGATAAGCTGTTCTCCATGCGACAAGGAGGGGTTCTGTTATAGGAGACAGCAAGGATGAAAAGATGTGTCCACGAATGAAATTACAAAGAATTCCGAGTGAAGACGGTAAACAGTCAACATTTTGATGTCTTTAAGATTCCGTTAGAACCTTCTCAGATTAAAATGTAATGGAAGGCGGTTTCCATTTAAACTTACGTGGTTCAAATATGTGATACACTGCCGTATAAAAATTAAATAAAAAACGCCTTTCAATAAGTTCACTTTATCTTTAAAAAAGAAGTTTCGTTATACAGATTTCAGCAGAGAATATCGAGAAATTAGCAAAACGAAAGTGCGTCAGGAAGTTGAAAAATTGAAAAGGTTCATTATCTACGTTGAGTGTCCCCATAAGACCATTGTTCTCCGTTTGAAGTAGATAAAATAAAATATTTTCAAACAATATAGGCTTGATTATTCTAAAAATATCTCATTCCCATGAATGCAATGTGCATCATTTTGATTAAATGAAATATTAACGGAATAATTTAACACAATTGCTCAGCGACAACAATCTAATTTTGCGACAATTGTAAAATGGACCTAATTTCGCGTGTCTAAACGAGATAACGAATTAAAAATTCAACCTATATTGTATGCTTTTAATGTTACCTTTGAAATTGGATATGTGGAATGTCTGTCAATGCAATATAAAGAAAATAGTCCAGGATCGGTTTACATTATAGCTTAATTCTCAAAGGTTTCAATATTCGGATTTCTTATTACATTTAAAGATTACAAAATATTGACAAAAAATTAAACGTTCGGTCAATCTTGAGATTTTTAGACGGAAGGTATATTCTCAATATTTCTTATTCTGAGAAGTGTAGAACAATGATCTCACTGGGTCCCGAAATTCCTGCCGTGGTTGGTGGCCGGCCATCGATACAGAGTCCAAGGGTTCTGAACTGTCGTTGGACATAGGTCGGGAGAAGCGAGAACCGGTGATGGAGCTGGCGGCGGCACTCGTAGGCCCCGAGAGAAGGTGTGTGGAGGGGGTGTAGAGGGCGTGGGCCTTTTGGAGAGAGGGAAGAAGAAGAAGAGGAACAGTGTTTTCAATGTATATTAACGTCGCTTTAGATAACGTTTTGTTTTCTGTGATAATTCGTTTGCGTAATGTGATCATATTAAAAGTCATTAGCAAGAATAACAAAAATAATTACTTATAAATGTGACAATAATAATAACGTGATGTTGTTTTAAAAACATTAAATATAATTATTTTTTGTCTATATAAGGCGAAGAAAATAGGGAAAAGACATATTTAATAAGACGTAAACGAAAATTATAACATAGAATAAGGAGTAGGGGCAATGACTTCCTGCTAGGAATATGTTCACAGATGTTAATAGTTTTTTCTCAAAAGTGTGTCTAAGAAACTTATACATTTCAAAGATTGCTGTATATAGCAACAATATAGCAACCATATATCGAAGTAACCGAAGGGATATTATACCTTTGGTGGAACAATTTCTTCTTCTTGGGGGACTTCTTCAAATTTCTGGAAAATTAAAAAAAATATATATTTTAAATTGAAGCATAACTTTATAGATGGGAACAAATCAACAAAAACACTTAAAATTTAATTATTTTTAATGAATAACTAATTGCCTGTTGTAAAACTTAACAAATATCGACGAACATAACAATTATAATAACTTAGAAAAATGACTGAAAAAGAGAAAATATCAATTATAAAGTTATCCAATGAATTTATACAAAATGTAGATATAAAATTCGAAGTCAATTCAAGTAGCTAATTTAGGAATACAACGATTAATTCTTCTTTGAATCTAACAATCTAAGCTACTTCAATTTACGGGTAATTAGTGAGCCAGGTCAAACCTTTTTCTGTTTTTTCTGAGCCATTGGACGAATAGCCGCAGCCTCTGGGGGTGGTCGCTTCTTGTCCATGGCCGGGTTGGTTGCTGCAGATAGTAGTTGAACTTGGGGAATTGGCTCCGGGGGCTGAATCATGAATCAGGATTTATGTGTGTTATAAATGGGAGTTGGCACGTTGCTATTATAACAGAAACAATTTTTTGAAGGCGAAGCCCAAAATGGGTAAATCTCTTTTTTTCATAAGATTATCAATTAATTATTTTTTTATGTAAAACGTGTTTTTAAGAATAATTCCTTAGTTAACTAATTAATTTCAATTATACCATTTAACTTAAAAAGTAAAAAAGATGAATTATATAATACGCTATGAACCCAAATGGATACTGTTATTAGAAAACGTCTAGAAGCGATATTTTAAAATATAAAGACAGACATCCAAGAGCGAATATATTTCTTTCTTCGTATTTACTCTTCAATCGTAGACCAGCAAATTCTGTTTTATTGGAAAATTAAATTATTTTATGAACTCTTAAACATACACTCTGATGAGATAAAATATGATTCACGAAGTAAATCTATTTTTAGAAAAGGTTTAAAGTCATATTTTTGATGTGGAAAGCAAACTAAATGTAATCAATATTTTTTTAAAATTTGAAATGAATATTAAAAGTTTAATTGACTCATGGCTATAGATATTTTTTATTTGTGACAACGTCAATTTTCTATATCAATATGTCGATATTTTTTAATAATAGACTAGGTGTTTTTAATTCCTGACAAAAATGACAAAAAATTCATATTAAACCATGAATTATAATTACACTATAAACAAAGTGTGCATCGTCTTCACAATTAATTAATTAACAATTGGTTGATTCAACACTTCGTGATTTACAATTTATCAAAAAATCCTTTCAGTACAATTGACACTTGTTTAAGAAAACCATTTCGCATTTTTAGAGCTTAAATTATAGATTAATCATTTAGATTAATTTAAGGTTAGTTATAATAGTCCTAATAATAGATCTAAAATAGAATCAACCCAGTGAAAACAGTTAAGACATTATCTGTAAGGGAACTCAACTGTTTCATGTAAGATACTAACTATCGAATTCCATTTATATCTTAAATCGACTTTGTTAAAAGGTTTTTGTTTGAGATCTTTTAGATGAAAGATATACAATTATTGTAATAAACAATTGTGTTGTTCAATTCCAAACCTAGAAATTCATTTTTTGTTTACACCGGTTAGAAATTGTATTCATTATCAATCATCCATTATTTGAAAACAAATAACAGTTTTTCTAAAATTAAAATATTAAAAATAGAACTAAAATAAAATAAAAATCATTTTAAAACATAATTAGATTTCATATTATGAATTGCATAGAAATTTTACCGTTAATGTTTTTATACATGTTTAGATATGACCCGATTTCCTACCAATTTTGAGAGGTCTGCCTCTGACTTGCGCATTTGTTTGGCCGTTGCAAGGAGCTGGTCGACATCCTTCTTCTGCTGCTTCTGTTGCGTCTTGCTCATCGGGCGAACTCCAGCATTGTAGAACTCGACAGACCTGCCACTGACTGCACTGAGTCCCCCAGCGGTTGATGGGGGTGCCATTGAGGGGGCACAGCTGATCTGAAGCCGAGAAAACAATCCTTAATGATGTGAACTGTTGTTATCTGTAGGATAGATAAATTCATGCGTCTAATTCCTGTGTCCCTGTTGAAAAAAAGGTTCTTTAGCCGGTCAAAAATGTTATTTATTAAGGTCTATTTAGCTAAACAATGTTTTTTCTTAATTTAAGAATCCTTTTTCTATCTAAAAACTTTTTTTACAGCCAAAGGTTATTTCATGAAACTTTTTCTCAAAGACCCTTTTAATAACCTTATTTCTAATAGTGTACGATGCATTACGGTCTAGTATATAAAAATACAACAAATTAATTAAAAAAATTGTTCACAATTTTATGATGAACATGTTTTTGTTATGGGACGTCATCCCATGTGAAGACGTCATATCACAAGCGGACACCGATATCATAAGGGACTTACTACGCATGTCATTTACAAGACAATTTGGTCGACATGTATAATTTATTATTCATGGAGGGATAATATGATAATGAGAATCGTCTGCATTTTAGAACACGTAAAACGGATAGTAAGCATAAAAAATTTCTGAATTATATTATTATTAGAATCAATTAGAATCAATTCTTGAAAACCAAGCAAGAATTATTTATTTAAAATTATAAAATTAAAAGAATTTTAATTCTAAATGCACACATTATATGTTTATAATTTGTTATTATATTTTAATTACGGTCACTGAATAGTTGCAAAATTAACTGCAGAGAAGCTAAACATTAAAAATTAACCAAAATAAAAAACGCTATGACTGTTCCGAAAATATATTTTGCATTTCAATTGCTAGAATGAAAACAGTTACCGTTATATATTTAAAAATTCGGAGAGAGAATTATTACAATATTTTAGACATTATAGCGTAGGGGGTAATTTAAATATGAGTTAATTAAACACACAATTCAAAAACAAATGTGATTAAAATAAAGTTGGTTCAACTTCAATTCAAAAACAAATATTGTTAAAATAAAGTTGGTTCAACTTCAATTCAA
>JAUZNC010021555.1:41163-55356 GCA_034780395.1 Vannuccia rotundouncinata
AAGTTGGTTCAACTTCAATTCAAAAACAAATATTGTTAAAATAAAGTTGGTTCAACTTCAATTCAAAAACAAATATGGTTAAAATAAAGTTGGTTCAACTTCAATTCAAAAACAAATATGATTAAAATAAAGTTGGTTCAACTTCAATTTAAACACAATAAAAAACGTATACAATTATTTAAACATTTAATTATATTATAGTTTATATAATATTATATTATAATGCTTTACAGTGAATTTTTATTAAGATTCACAAATACATATATAAAAATATGTAATTATTAATAATTTCAGATTATAATTATGACTTGAACGATACAAAGCTTAATCATTTAGGAAGCAGAGACCAATTCATAAAAAATTATTTTAAGATTAATTTTAATCAAATCATTGAGTTGAACTTAATCAGATTTGATGCAAAGTGAAGCTCTATTAATATTTTTTAATTAACTCCAGGAAATTATTAAATAAAACTGCTAAACAGCTTTTAGGGTCGCTAAGAAGGTTTCTGTAAAGTACACCACTTCCAATAAATAAATTTCTATTTTAAGTCATTACCGGGTATAAACTAAAGTGAATCAGTTATTTTGCAGTCGTTTTTTTTGTAAGAATTTAGTATTAAAATTCTTCATTTTGTTTTGTAAAAATTGCTAGAATGCCTCGTTATCCATATACTATGTCGATACAAGTTTTGAAGGAAAAGCATATGATAACGTTGGATTATAATGAGTGTATAAGAGAGGACCAGACTGAAGCAGAATAGAAAATTCCTGGATGAAATGGACCAGCTTGCTCTGAACAACACAAGCGCACGGTCAACTAGTATATAAGGGATAAATTGGTCTTGTTGTATAAGCCTTTTAGATTAGCAGATACGTTTGTTATTATACAAATATTTACTATACGACACATTACATTACATTCACAGGGTTCATACACTTTTGAAAAATAAAATTTCAGCAAATTTCCAGGACAACTCCAGAATTTATAAGATAGTTTGGCTGGAATTTTCAGTGAGTTAAAAACAAATTCACCAGCTTTGCATGTTTCAAAAATTCTCAAAAAATAGTCTAACAACAATATAAATTGTTTTTCAACATTTTAAATTTGATCGGAGATCAGATGAACATCCATCCATTCTGTTCCCTGACTGTAGTCAATTTTCCTGCCAAAGCTCCATTTCTCACAAATGTACTCATCAGATTTGAAACCACCTCATTCAATTCCTGATATAAAAAATTGTCAAAGGTCGACCAGATGGAAACTTGACTAAAAAGAGTTCCAGAATTCCACAGACAAATTTAGAAAATTCTAATTGAGCAAAAGTTGATTCGGTTTGCATTGATCAATTTAGATTTGAAAATTTTATAAGTTGCACTTGTAAGTCGTCGAGATTTTGGTTTTTGCTCTGTAGTTTTATGAAATAGTTTGTCTAGGTTTCGTAACAAAATGTCTATGACTCACCATTTTCAACTCATCTGTGACCACATAAAATTTTGGAAAACAAAATAATGATGCATCTTTAAGTGATAATTTATTTTAATGCATATAATCACATCTTCAAGTGGGCGAGTCTTTAAACAAGTCATAACATGCTCTGAGAAACTTTTGGAGTTGCCAGTTAATTGCGTTTTGACAGGGGAATTTGTAAGAATGTATCGATGAGAACAATACAAAAAAGGGTATCTAAAAGATTTGGGATACAAATATTTTGTTGAAGGACATATCTCGAAATTCCAGGACATTTCCAGGACAATCCAGAACCATTTCATTATTCAGAACATTCCAGGACCGTATGAACGCTGAATTCATAATTCATTCAATATAACCATTTAGTTTGTATTAAAAACATTTCAATTAAAATAAGTAAATCTAAATAAATACTTCCGATAGCAGGTGGTTATATTAGCGGAAATAGGCATAATTCCTAGATTTTATGGATAAATCCTACGTGAGTTTGAAAACTAGACTGAAAATAAAAGAAAAAAACAAATTTTACATTATGAAATTATTATATTATGTACGATATATCATTAATGTTTATTACTGCATGTTTGTTCTCTTTGACACGATTGCCACGATCTTCCTTGAGATCTTCAAGAGTGAGCAGTCTCCTTTTACTCACAGTATATTGGTTTTTTGATAAAGCGCCATTTAATCCTACATATTCGTTGCTACTTGTACTTTGTCTTCTATTTTTTGACGACAACTGCTAAAACATTTCGAGAGCATGACATATTTTCCTCAAATTCTGGAACGAAAACTAACACATTATCGTCAATTTCAGATTCATTGTTCAGCATTTCATTATGGCTATTTCCGCTAACGTATTTATATTTGTTTGTTTATATATCCGCTTTAATTGAAGTAGGATTAACATAATGAAAATATTATAACATTAAGGCAATGCCTTATTTGATAAGGTTAACAATAGATACCTGATCCATTTATAAGGATTGTAACATATCCAGTACTATTTATAATGTTAAATTGACCTTTGTTAAATGCATTTTATACAAATTTTCTCTTGGTTAGGTTATGTCCAACTACATTATTTGTAATTTGTTTTATCCAACATTATATTCGACAACTAAATTGTCAAAAATTTTGTTAACTAGTAATATAATATATATAATACTATAATATACTAACATTAAACAAATATTTCTCAATGTAACTGCTAATAATCTTTTTGAGGTGTATACTTTCAGTTAACCCGAATCCAATCAACTTTTTTATAATATTAAATTATAATAATAAGAAGGAAAACAAATGAAAAATTTGATATTTGTTCTACAAAACAATAAGTGAGGCATGCAGAGGAGTGACGTCACAAAAACCCATTTTTAAAACATTAATATTGATAAAACCAGACGGGATTAAGAACAACATAAAAACTTACTCCAAGACTCTTTAGAATGTAACTTGACTATAACAAGAAAAATAATGAAAATAGATAAATAATTGCCTTGTCTTAACCGATGTATTCAATTGTCTGTTTTCTAGAAATTCAATTAACTAGTCATTAATTAGAAATTTCCTGTGTGCGTCCCTGAATATTCTGGATGAACAGAATAAAAATGTTATCTGGATAGAAATAATATGACTACCAAATAAAACTATTATTTATGTTAATAATGTTAAAATATACTATCTTAACTTTATATGCGTTATTCCGATAGAAGTAAAAACTTGCAATAAATCTAATAATTTATTAATTACCTGTTTTAACTAAAAAAATTACCTGCGGTATAGTTTCGGTTAAAAGAGTTTTTATTAAATATGCAAATAAATTGAATCAATATTTAAAATAGATATACTTTAATATGTTTAAAGGAAGCAATATCTATAATTTTATTGGAAATACCTCCGTCTTCGGCTTCGGTATTTTTAACAAAATTTGGCACTTCTGTATTTCCAATAAAATTATGATTGCATCCTTTAACTTTTACTTATTAACCTACGAGTAGATAATTCATTATATTTTATATTGGATAATTATTGATACTGATAATAATATTGAACAATGAACATTGTGATCCCCATAACATATTTATTAAAGCATATTTATATTGACATCTAGATTTAAAATCAATTAAACAGAATCAATAATTCACTTAAAGTCATTGTCCGAGAAAAATCAATACAATATAGATCTTCATATTACAATTTGAAAACCATTTGAACTTCATTGATACAGTAAGTTTAACTTGTTCAGACAATAATTATTTTAACAGTTAATTTTTGTTCCCTGGCAAAAGCTAAAAACTTTTTATTAATAGAAGACACAAATCCTAATCTAAATTTAATGAATTGTTAACAACGCACAACAAAAATACTTAAGTGTTGCAATAAACTTTGTTTCTAGTTTTTTAAATCAATAAAAAGATGTTAAGTATGTTTCAGTTTTTATTAATAAATATTGTATTGTTGATTTATTTGTAAAATATAGAAGTGAACTTTTGTCGATGCCAAATGTCGTAATAATCTTCCGTTTTCATATTATTAACTCATTCCTCAACAACTTACGTACAATATGTGTTTAGTTGCTAGCAAAGATGAAAGTCCAAAATGCATTTGAAAATTTATTGGACCAAAATTATTGTTAGAATTTGAAGCACTTGAATTGCAAATAATTTAGTTTTCTCTTGAGACGTATCATAGCTACTAAATAGAAACTTTGTAAACTAATTTATGAACTATTAATGAGACTTTGTTGTAAAACACAAACGACCAAAGATAATATTGTGTAAATCCTAATAATATTATGCGTGTGTATCCTATTTTTGTTAGCAAACTTGATCTTTCTTCTAGAAGGAAATTAGGTTTTAAATTTCCAAAATTAGCAGGAATAATTGCGTCAATAAACATTTGAATCATCTTGATTTTACCTTTTATTATTATATTTACTTAAACTATTTCTTTTACTTTAATGAAATCATGACCAACCAACTTAATTTGACCTTTATGACAATTTGTTAATATTATTTCAAATTTTTGAAAAGAGGCAATCATTGTGATTGTCTGAGTAGTTATATACATTTTTTCTAATGTTCAATATTGCATGAGTAGTGTCAAAATGAAGTGGCGTTGGGAACTCGAACAAATAAATTATTCAATCTAACTGTCACACGCAAAAATTAATTAGTACCAAAGAATTTTTACCGAGTAAAATGTTTTAGGGTTCTAAATAAATATTGTTAAAGACTTTAAGAAAATGTAAAATACAAGGTAACCCGGTAAGTGGAGTGGCAAAATGTGGACAAAGCATAGTCGAAGTCCTGGATTTATAAATTTATTTATTTTTTGTAACAATTGTAACGACTGTAAAAATTTAGAGTATATTTCTTACATTTATGAAATGTAATACGCTTTAAGAAGTGCCTTTTGTTTTCTTTAAAAAAACGGAAATATATTTAGTCTATACAAAAAAATCTTTCTTTTATAGTTATAAATATGTAGTGCGTTGATGAGTTGATTATATTTTTCTGAAGCAGCCAACTATATTGCCATAGATATTACATAATATAGAACTATTAAATCAGAAATCCAAAATATTTTAAAACATTGATTTTTGAAATATTTCAATTTCCAGTCTAATAGTTCTATATTATAATTAATATCTATGGTTTGAACGATATAACGAAAGTTTAACATTCTCAAACATTGATCTGATTATTTTCGTTCAATCAGAAAGAATCATATGCCTGCACTATGTCATATATATGTCATAGAACTGCACTGAGTTAATATCTTTTATAATAATCCCGAGAGCCAAAACTTCGTCTTCAAAACTTGATTATAAAAAAAAGGTTACATATAGTTAGACTTTGAACCTACACTGTCCAGGTTCTCAAGTGATGGTACCCTGTGTGTCGGCTGGCTTGTACCAGACCGTGCCCCAGACCTTATGGAGGGCGAAGGGACCTCGTCAAACTGCAAAGAAGTAGAGAACAAGACATCAATCACTATTGAAGGCTGCAGCTAAGCGTAAATTAGAGGTAGTATTTAAGGTCAGCTTGTAACATATAGTTCAACCATATATTCGGCGTTCTTTTCTGTCATTTGTGTCTAGAATAAAGTTGGCGCATTTTATGTTAAAGTAACAAATTTAATTCTATGTAAAAGATTAATGTTTTGCGATTTATAAATCAGTTGCTGACTAATACTTATTTTTAATTATTGATATAAATAAAATATTAAGAATTATACAGAAAGGATATTTTACAACTGTATAAAAAACGATAGTTTGTCTGTGTATGAGTCCATAGAGAATAGCATTTGTCAAGCACGTCCAGCCTGAGTATTTTAAGACGAACATTAAAATATAATATTGCACTCAGTTAACCTCTCCTTATATCTGTTTTTTCATTAAAATATATTCTCATGAATAATAGGACAAATCTTAAATGATTTGAGTCAAGTACAAATGGATATATCCGAAACCGTCTTTGTTAAATTAGACAGAAATGACAAAAATAATAAAACACTGCACGTAGCTTTCTTCAAATGAAGCGATTGAACACATCAGGATAAATTTTACGAAATTGTCTATCAAAGAATGTTTTTATTGTTCAATGTATTCTTTGCTTCTAGACAAAATCATTTTTTTAAAATGTAAACGTTCTCTTAATTGTTATATAAATAATCTGGTTAAATAATCTGTAATATTCAGTTAAACAAAAGCGGAAATGGGGCATCTGTTTGCCTACATTAAATATGCGTCCTTGAGAACTGGATCGTGGCAGCTGGGACGACCTGTTTCCGCCTACCATACTACTAGCTCCACTGGGGCGATTGGAGCCAACAACTTGCTAGAAAAGAAGAACAAGAATCGTTGAGATATATTTATAAAACTGATTATGATATTAAGTAAACGATAAAAGGTTACAACAGGGAATAATAGTATTATAATTATATAAAAGTATTAACGACATCGTGTTTATCAGTACAAGCGAGAATACAAAATATAACATAGTTTGGTGATGAAATAATCCCTTAAAAAAGAAGTACAATAAAAATTGAGAGCTTTGCAAAATACAATTATTAATTAAATTAACAAAAAAGAGAAACAATAAACATGACAATACTAAGTATTTGTTTTCTAACGGAACATCGTTATTTCTTCTTAATCATTTCAAAATATAATTATTGTATAAAATCTAAAATAATCAATTTTTATAAAACTAAAATTACATCCCTTTCACAAATGATGTCACATCATTGATATCGTAAGAATATTTATCTAGATCGGCAAACTTAATTAAATTATGTCCGAAATAAAAACCGGCAAAAAGACAAAATGGTGAAATCTAGAGTGCTTTTTAAATAAAGAAAATCCTTTTCTATTGAGCTAAATGTTTGCAAAAAATTCTTCTCGAACAATTTACACATTCATAAGAAAAAGAAAGTGTAAATTGAGTAATTTTACTTAGAATCACTCAATACATTTACAAATAATTAAAAAAATTAAAAAACAATTAATTTATATAAGCTGAACGCTTGCAAGAGTTTTGAACAGATTATAAAAATTGAGTATTACACAGTATGAGTCCAAAGTAATAACTTCACTGCTAGTATATGTAGGCACTGAGTAGATATGGAATCTTAGTCAGAAATAATATGGTAATGGGAAGCAGGAAAAAGGTTGCAGTTTTAAATCGTTCTAGGAAAAAAATGAGAACCGAAATTCTGCAAAGTTAGTAAAATATAACTCTCCATTTGCCCAAAAAATTGTTTAGATAAGGACATTTGTGTCCGTCAAAAAATCAAAAATCTGCATTTAACCCTGTTTATGAATTCCTAAATTTAGAGAACTCTATTATCAGATAATTGATAGATAAAAAAGGAATTATTAAATACTAATGTTTATTGTACAACATTAAACGCATTCAAGGGTTACAGGGAACTTCACATTTGGACAAATCGATAAACAGCTGTTAATTGGAGGTTATATTAATGATCCACTTTACAGAATATTGCAAAGACATGAAAGTTCATATGGCTAAAACCGGAACTAAAAGTTTCCAATACTGACCTCCGCATGCGGGGAGAGTTTTGAAGACAACTCCGTTTGCTGTTTGATCCAATCGGCGGTGGAATGCCCGGCCACAGAACCGGCAGCACTGGGCGCTGCAGAGATCAACTTTGAGTGATGTACTGAACCGTTGTCAACCTTAAATTAGCAAATTAATAAGTTTACAACACAACCACGAAATATTTTGTAGGAAACAGTTTCTGAGACAACGATGTAATCTAAAGCTGTTTAATGAGCGTTTATATTGTTTGTTTTTTATTGTAGAGATAATATAAAGCATCAAAACATTTAAGGGAAAAAACAACTTTTAAAATAATAATTTATAGTACACGAACATCCAGAAATTGTTTTTTTACGAACGCTTATTAAATTTAAATAACCAATTTTGAACTGCGCACAACTAGCGAAAATCAATTCTTCAATCAAAAGAGTTAAAAATTTATTTATTCTAATTTTATTCTGGCTGTAAAAAAAAGCGGAAAATTAACTGCAATAATAATTAACGAAAACGGTCTCTGATTAATGACAGAATAAAATAAAAATTGTTTCCACTTTAGGTTTAATCGATGGCTATGTAGAGAAGGT
Organism: Vannuccia rotundouncinata; assembly: GCA_034780395.1. Taxonomy (NCBI): domain Eukaryota; kingdom Metazoa; phylum Platyhelminthes; order Proseriata; family Coelogynoporidae; genus Vannuccia; species Vannuccia rotundouncinata. The sequence continues at coordinate 49,286 of JAUZNC010021555.1, forward strand.
TATAATAAAAAATAAAATATGCAAGAAAGATAAAAAAACTATTCATTTAATCCTTAACGTGCAGATTTTTCAACAGATTGACAATATGGTGCTAAAGTAATATAACTAATGCGAGTATAATTGATTTGCATCGACCAATTTAGATTCTATGTTGTTATTTGAGAAACAAATGTACGAAAGATTATTCGTACACATGGAATAATTTATAAACTGGATGTTAAAAAAGGACATTATTGATTTTTAAATAAATCAATTTAGAAAATATTGTTAATTAATAGTTAATAATACTATCAGGGCAGTCGTTTCTAGCTTACAAAGAGTGAGTGGCGCGGAGTGAGTTTTCCATTTACCCGGCAAACATTCTAACCATAGGCTGGAAACATAAATTCTCAAAATGCTATATTGTATCGCTTTCAACTTTTTTAGCTTACAATCTTAAGATAAATATAACATCATTTGTAACTGGTCTACCCAATACATTGTTTATTTAGAGCTATAGTTTGGAGTCAAATTGAACAAATCATGTCATGATATTAGAATAGGACATGTTATTTATTAATAATAATAACATCAAATAACAAAAACAACTAAACGGTTACATTTAAGGAGCAAAGGATATAAAGCATAAATGTACGCGGACAAAATATATAAGTTACGGTTATAAAACAAATAAATAAACTAGTTTTTCAGAAAAAAACACTGCTATTGTAACACTTTTGGAATGGCCGTATTTTGCTTGCTGATTTCCCCAAAAAATTGAAACGTTAACCTTATCATATCGTTATGCAAATGATCTATCATCTGGAGATCCTAGGGGGCTTTTTAAAATCAGTGGTATTAATTTTGGCTTGTTTTGCCTTTGCGATTGAGCTTTATTGATTACCGAATATGAATAATTTACACAAATATAATTACAGTCATTGAGTAAAGGAATTGAAGATCGAATTATTGTTAATAACGCAGCCTAGTTTAGTTATAAAGGTTACGTCAATTCTGCCACGAAAAAGTGAAGTGGTGTGGAAGGGGGGGGGGCAGAGTGTAAGAAATTTATTTTATATTTTTTAGGGTATGTGGGGGGGGGTAAAATAAAATTGATTTAATTTAAAATTTTAATTTAATTTATTTTGATGAAATTTTTTTTAATTTAATTTAATTTAATTTCGTTTAATTTGATTTAATCTTTCAAATTTAATTTGATTTCATTTGATTCAATTAGTTTTCAAATTTTTATTAATTATTAAATAATTTTTTTCAAAATAATTAAAATTATATAACTATTTTTTTAAATATTATTAATTAAAGTATTTAAAATCTAATGTTTGGTAATTATATTTAAGGAAGAAATATTGTAAAAATTGTAAACTTTTATGATTAACTGTTTAAAATATTTTATTTGTTTTAGTAACAGTATATTAATAGATGCATAATTGTGCAAGATTTTTTGTGAACGTGTACAATTGAAACTATTATTACAGAAAATACAAATTTCGATGTAATAAAATAAATACATTCATTAAAAAAATATGTTTTACAAAAACAATCTAACCGTAGAAGAAATTAAACATTAGGCGTGGTTATAGGGTGCGAAATTATTACATTTATTTCAATGTTCACTACAACCGTTGCAAATTTCCCAAAAAACACTTAAATTTAACAAGAAAAATAATATCGATACAGTAGAATATTCCGTTCATACCTATGCTACCAAAATAGCAGGAGTAATTATCACGTTATATTTAAAATAACCAAACATGTTGTGTTTAATGTTACAGAAAAAGAGGTCGCGAAAATTCAATCAAATGCAAAACTCTCCAGGAGGGTGGATAGATAATACCACAACTGTCAGTAATAGTCATAAAATATCTCCTTTTGATAACAAATGCGTCGTTAAAATTTAAAATAGTTTAGAGTATAAATAGATTTAAAACATAGAACCGATTTTATGTATAGAAACTTAAGAAAGAAAATGTATTTATTTAGGCTGAGCATAATTTCTAGTTAATTTATATTTATACCTCAATTATTTTTGTTAAAACATTTAAATGTCTTAAGATAGAGTAGTTCAATTTGATTTTATCTGTCTGTGTAAATCGATAATAGTGGCTAGTTGTGTAAATAAGTTGATGGCGCCCGGATAAATTGAACATTTTAATTGAGAAAGAAAAGGAAATCTTTTTCATTTACAGATTAATCAATGTATATCAGTATAAAGTTATTATTGCGATATGATGTGGGGAGTAATAATTAAACGAACAAACACCAAAATTATATGGAGAGATAACTTACCCCAGACTGCAATTGGGAAGCCGGGGGCAAAAGAAGAAAAAATAAAATAAAGAAGTTGTATGAAGTTGTCTGTCTATACCTATGTTGAGACAATCGTACAATCATTAGCCTTAATGTTTAGGGAAAAAATATAATTTTTCCAGTGGAGTTTTCAATAAATAAAAGTTCTATGAATTTGAGGAAAATTTTCTGGGATTCCAAAAAAAATAATATCGAAAGATTCCCTGTAATAAAAAATGATATATTGTAGTAATGATTTTAAAGCAGGAAAATTTGAGTTTCAATAAACACTGTCTCTACCTTTAAAATGTTTAATATCAGAAAGCTGTAAAATATAATTATTAAATTATAGCTAAAAATACACAGCGTTCAAAAAGTAAATTAATGCGATATTGGAATAAAATATGAAATTGGTACATTCCTTAAAATTAGATAAATATAGTATGGGATGATAAAGATTCCGGTTTTATATCGCAACTAACTAATTAGTGAAATAATGTCACTGAGTGAATAACTTTAGGAATGGTTTACAGGTAATAACATCTTTTCATAAAAATTTTGAATATTTTTTTGAATATTTTTTTCACTTACTGCAAACTCATTAGCTCATTAAGTCACATTATAATGTTAGTAGGTAGTCTAGAGTTTATCTTAGACTGTGTTATAAATAAAAGCTATTTAACATTTAAGATGTCAGTCAGTATGTATATCAAAATAATTCATCTGAGAAAATTTCTGCATTAATATAATACCAAGCGAATTATTTAATTTAAGTTGACTACAATATGCTAAAAATATTTATCACAACATGTCGAAAACATTTTAAAGAATACATTCTTGAGAATTTATTTCTTTTAAATACTGACAGCTCCATAAAGAAACATTCTTTTAAAACACTTTCTAATGTTATCAACAAATACTTTGTAAACTTACAGCTGAATAGACAACCATATCGCGCATGGCGGATCGTTTTTCCTGCTGGTCTTTACGCCAGAGAAAGGCGATTATACCGCCAATGATAGCTGTGAATAAGACGATGCCAGCAGCAATGACGGAGGACACGGGAACAAAGTGGGTGGAACTGAAAGCACAGGTTGTTTAAGTATGGATTAATGTTGAATAAGTAGTGCATTATTATTGAAAAAATAGTGGAATAATAGATTATTATAATAAGAGGGTACAAGTTTGGGTATAACCCATCAGCATTGTGTTTCAAACATCTAACAAATATTGTGAGTTGATCTGGATCAGAAAATCATGGAAGATAAAGTTTGGATTAATGAATTCTTCATTTCTTGTACAAATGTAAATATATTTATAAATTTACAACAAGCAACTTCTCGCTAACGTTCGTTAGAATTTATTTTCTAGACAGTTTTAACGATTATAAATCTCTTTGAATTATTAATACATTAAATATTAATTAATAAGTAAATAAAATTGGATCAAAAGCTTATTTTTTTTTAAATTTCTAATTATTATAAAAAGATCAAAGTGAAACACACTCATAACGTGGTAAATTCATTGAGGAAAAGTTGAATACAAATAGTATTAATCAGTTAAGTCATTTTCACTCTTTATATTGTAATAAAAGAACTTCTGATAAAAAATAATAAACTATTTATATTCACCTCCATTCACTTCGAAATTATCTAAACCTCAACAAACTAGGCCCTGTTAGCGCAGCCTCGACTGAATCAAGAACCCCAATTTCATGCCAGTAGCTATTATTGACTTGGAAATACAAAGTTTCAAAAATCGATAATTTCATCATTATTCTTCTTATTAATTAATATTCTTCTAATTCTTCAGCACCGATAACGACCTTTAAATTTTAATCGATTTTGATGAAATTTTCAAAATACATTGAAAATGTACTAAAAATAAGAAAAAATATTTTTTAATGTAAAAAACGTCGTTAGGGGGGAGGAGGCTCAATTTAGCTTATCAACAATGGTTTTAAGGCTGTCACTTAAACAATATTTAATATTTTGAAAAATTAGACGTTTTTTATATAGAATGGGTTCCTATTAATGGATAAGTCAATTTTCATCAACAAAAGAAATTGTAGGTATTGGAAAATTGATATCAAATTGATGTTTATCTTGATTGGAAACCTTAATTAAATTATGTCCGTAGTATAAGCGATAACAAATAATTAAGGGAATTAAGTTAATTTAGAGACTTTATAGCTTCGGTTTGTAAATGGCTAAAAACATTAAATTTGTCTTACAAAATAATTCAAAGCAGCACTATTCGATACGATAGGAATTATTTCAAAATTATATGGTGTTTTTAAATGTGACCGTCACGCAATTAGCGAGTTTGCTGAAGTCCTAATACCAATTAATTAGGAACTCGCGCACTCATATTCCTATACAATAGATGTCGATCATAAGAACGATATAAAAATATAATAATTTACATATTCAACAAATTGATACTTAATAGTAGAAAGAACTTTATTATTATAAGTTACAAACATAGTGTAATACTTATTACTCTTATAACCCTGCCATTGTAGATGTATATACTGATTATTTCGTATAATTATTAATATGATTTAAAAAAAGCGTAGATAGCTAAAATCAGAAAATAGTTTCGTAAGAGCTAACACAATTTATGGTATATCATTTCTTTTGTGGTATGAGCTAACACACCTTTTGACATTTAGGATAATAATAATTATAATTTATCACAATTTATAATTATAATCACAATTTATTTCAAACGATTGTTTCCATGCACAAGTAATGACCCTTTAATTAAATAACTCTTTCTAAACATTATAGTCAAGAACATATGTTTTAATTTCCAAATCTTTGTTAGGGTTATTACCAAAAGCAAATTATAATCTATATTATTATAAATCTATTTGCTGACAATAATTTGTTTAAGAAATTTCCGCAATCTAGATAATATACAATTTGGTTCCAGAAACATTATAATTACAATAAAGGAGTTATAACCCTCATAATGTGGCGCAAGATGAAAGTTAACACTTTTGAAAAAATGTTAACACAAATTAATAATAGTAAAAATTAAATTAAAATAAAATATCAAGAGAAACCCGTGTTTTATCAGACCAAAGAAAATATGACCATTTAAATCTGCAAAAAAGATGTTATTTACGTTATATTTACATTTTCAAAATATTTGAATAGAACATGCCAAACTATATAAGTACTTCATTTGAACTAGTATCTTCAAAGCTTTTACTCTGAGTTCCAATGGCAGCGCTCCTTTTTGTTCTAAATATAAGACACGAGTTTCCTGATTATAAAATCTAATTGTTCGTTGGAACGTTCCCGCAATGCGCTTCGTGTATGTATCAGATACTACATGTGAGTTTTTATAGAGAAGTTTTTCATATTATACATGTGGGTAGACAAATGTGTCCCTAATGAAAGCGTAACTATTGGGAAGCATTTATCGGAATGAAAGAGGCTGGATTGAAATTTAATGAATAAATTTTACAAAATGATTTAATGATATTTTAAGAATAAAATCTAAATTATTTGAAAGCAATCAACTGTTTACAAAAGCGTCCCACTCAGCGATAATAATAACGATAATTCTCACAGAAGATATGCATTAATCTCAATATAAAGTACATCTATATCTATCAGATAGCCAACAAGCTATTTACTTTTAATAATTAAATGACTGTGAAATAATTATTTATATAACATGTTTTATGTTAGAAAAATGATAGAAACTGGAACAATATAGTATTATTTTTCACCGAACGGTTGATTTGGGAAGGTCGTTTATTCAGTTGGAAA
>JAUZNC010021555.1:55456-67283 GCA_034780395.1 Vannuccia rotundouncinata
ATGATAGAAACTGGAACAATATAGTATTATTTTTCACCGAACGGTTGATTTGGGAAGGTCGTTTATTCAGTTGGAAAGTAAGTAAGTAAGTAAGCGTTTTTATTGTATAGTAAATAAATAAATGTACCAATCCGGATGGGAAATCTAGGTACAACAAATTATCATGAAAATTAAAGATACGATAAAGAATGAAAAGTTACAGAAAAGTGTCAGAGAATTCAGAATGTTACAGAATTACGTCAGAGAATTCTTAAATATTGGGATTCATGTCTCGATGTGACGGATAAAGTCAACAACAAGCTATCAGCCCAGACAGCATATTAGACAGAACACAGTCATTTATTTTTATTAAAAAATAAAACAATTATATATTAAAAATTGATAAATGTTAAAACCTTTAAAACAAAATGTTATCTAACAAATTTATTTGAATAAAATGTTTAATAAGTTATCAATCTTTAATGAATTTTGAAAGTGGTGGTTCTCAAAAGAAATAGCAAGCTCCAGATAATTGTGAAAATATATTTGTTGACTATTTACAGTAAGTGTTGACAAGATCCGTAAGTCATAAATTTGTAAAATGACGCTTTCTATATTCTACTGCAATTTATACCAAATTTTCATTTAAAAATTATTAAAATATAAATGTTTTCCTATATAAGAGATAATGTTGAAATAAATCAGAAATAAAAAATAGTTAAGTTATTACAGTATTTTTAATTCCATTTTATTTTAGCTGGATGAGACTATATAGTAATATTTAATTTAAAAATATAATAAAAAAAGATCAAAAAATTTCTTAGTGAAATCAAAATCTTGTCTCATAAATGGCTTCGAAAAGTAGTTTCAAATAAATATTGTTGGATAAAATGCTTAGCAACTATAAAAAATATATCATTAATTGTTTTTAACATATAAAAAATATTAACAATTTATTTTTATTCAACAATAAAAACTAACATTTCAAATACACATTTTACACAATATAGCCGCATGCTAAAATAACGGTTAAATAAACTTTAAAAACTGTAACAATTTCACAAACTATAATTTAGAATTTGTTATTGAAAATTTAAAAGAAACATTTTCAAGGAGTCCCCTTCAGACAATAGACTACAGCCTTTATCGATGCTTACAGACCTCGAAGAAGCTCTTATCTGTAAAGGTCATTTCTAAAACTGCTTTGTTCAGTTACAAAATCCTGGTATCTTTTGCGAATTAGTTGTGATAACTTTTATATAATCCAGATGTCTTAACAGGAAAAAATAAAGAGAGAGAGAGAAATTGCTAAATTGTTGTCTAACTTAATTCCAAAATAACGTTCTCGTAAATGTAAAATATCTTTATATTTAAATGAAAATTTTAAAAATGTTTTCATAAAAGCACACATCACCCAATAAAAATAAAATAAAACAACATTCAAAAAGTGAATTATTCAGACAGTTATCGTTGTCCCAGGAAAGATAGATAAACACAAAATCCTTCTCTGGAAAGTTATCTGCAGTTCGTCTTCTTACAGAACAGCCTGCGAATCTTGCAGTATTCCACGAAGGACGCCTCGTCAAACCCGTAGTTGAAATAATCCTCCATCACAGCTCCCGGTTTATTCCACGGCTTCTCATTATCCGACAGGGAAGCAAAATCGAACTCTAACGTGGATGGCATCGTCAAATCGATTTTCAACTGTTTCTGGTGAGACTCCCGACAGGGCCCACTGGTACTGTTGCTTCTACTTGACCTTCCAGATGTTGACTTGTAGGTGATGATGTCAACACTGTCTTCACTATCAGAGGAGTTCTCGTCACTAGACAAAGGTCCGTTTCTCCACATGGGAACAGGCTCTATGCTGGATTTTGGAGGAGGTCTGCAATCGACTTTAGGCTTGGTGGCGGCAATGGTTGGAATGTTTACTGGAATGTTGGAGGGCAAAGTCGATGGTAGTTTCAGCATAGCTGGTGGTGATGGCTCCCTTATCGAAGTAACAGGGTTTGTAGCGGTAGCCTGCTGCTTGTATTGTTGTTGGTAGTGGTGTAAATGTTGATTCATCCACCAGGAAATAGCGAATGGATTCGGCAGCGGTTGCTGGTGAGAATGGTAAAAGCTTGCCTGGCGGGCAGCAGTGGTCATGAGTTGCTGGTTCATAAGATAAGGGAGAGAAGAAAGAAGCGTCCGTTGGAAGTCTAAATCGTGCTGACTTCTCAGGGGAGACAGTTGTGGGGGGTTTCTACCCGCAGAAGCATTGGCTGATGTGTTGCTGTCCAGCATGATTGTAACTTGTTTTCTGATATACGCGAAGACACCAAATCGAATAGAAACTCTTGTTAAAGTGAAACTCCGTCGATTTATTCATTTATTGTCTAGAGTGGTAAACCCTGTTCACAGGATTAAAGTCGATATTACGTGGGCTATTGCATAATCAGATATTTCATGATAATTTTATATATTGTAAATTATAAAAACGTGTCCGCTCCAATAATGAGACATTTGCATAGGCTGTTTTGATCGTTCCAGATAACACGGTGTTTACTAAACGAGGGATGACATAATCGATATTCTCTGTAAATTATTGATTAACCAGTCTGAAATCGTACTGTAATTGCAATATCCTATAGGAATATAGCATATTAAAATAGTTGAATAATAAAAATATATACGAATATCAATCAATGTATTTGGCTAACTTCAACTCTGAATGTTATCACAGCCCGAAGCGTAAACATGGTTTTATCATGAGAATATAAATAAAATTAAAATTAAAATATATAAATGTCTGTCAAATTAATACAGATGCAATTTTAAAATAGATTTAAAAAAATAATTTTGAAAGATAAAACATACATTAATAAAATGAAAATTTGATAATTGAAAACAACATCCAAATATTCTAAGAAGTTGTGTTAATTTAATTATCTAAGTGATATTTTTATTTATAAACATATTCTGCAGTTAAGCTTGTATTAAAATAAACAAAAAACATCTTGGATGAAATAGGGTAATAAAATAAATTTCAGCTAAAAACAAAAATAAACTGTGTTGTTTTTTTTATTTGAAACTAGGTTCAATGATGTGAGATCGTTTTATCAAATTAATAAAAATGTTAACGATAATATTAACTATCACAGCAGTATACTACTTATAGTAATGAATCAACTAAAAAATAATATAAATTGCAACAAATAAAAGTGTAAATATATATATTTTAAATTGCACTTACTGAACGACTTCGATTCCAGTTCTAAAAGAAAGATTAAAAAAACTTTAATGTTACTTAAGGCAATTTCAATACTAGGATAATTTATGTAAGAAATTATCTAAAAATTGGAATATATTTAGACTGACAAATATGTGTAAATGCAAAACAAAAAAAAACTAACACACATGAATTTATGTCGCAAAGAAATTGCGCCTATCAATTTAAAATTTGTATTATTTTTGTTGTTGAAAAATAAGACTGAAAAGCATTACATACTATGTTCGTTCTGAGAATATGCAACATAACTTTGAGAAATATTTGCTAAAATCAGTGGGTAGAAAAAGAAATACGATTTTCCACATGCAAAAAGAATTATTCAAAATAATTAGAACTCGAAATAAGACGCAAAAATATTCTGATGACTTCAAACTCAAAAATTTACATTGGAAATTGGCGCTGTTTGTTTGAAATTAATTTAGTTTGTAGGGATAAATACGCGTGCTAAATCCTGCAATATCCTCAACTGTCAAAGGACAAACTCGACAGCAAAACGTTTGAAAACTTGGCTGAACCGAAGAGCATTTTGCCTTAACTTGTGATAGAGCATCAAATTTATCTACTATACAATTGAAAACACTGCGTTTAATATATTTACGGTTGTAAATACTACAATTGACTATAACCAACAGCGGCAGAAAAAATAAAATTTGGGGTGGGCACAATAAAAAGAGAATAGATTCAGTTATTTAAATTAAATCAAAAGGTTTATAAAAAGACAGTGATTTACAATTTGGGGACTAGTATCCTACTCACTTTATACGTTAGAAAAAATTAACGTATACTAGTTGTACATATACAAGCTTTGTTTATGCATGACTTTGTATTACATTCTGGATTTAAGTATGTGCGTTCTTGTTCGTTCATATATATGTGTTATGCAAAAATAGTCATATAATTATATATATCTGTATTAATTTTAGCCTTGTCGATTTTTAAACATTCAATATTTAAATATTCCTTATTTTGAAAGGTACATTCTAATATTAACTAACTCACTTGAATGTATAAAAATTGCAGCAGACATGAGTTGGGACTACCCCGCAACAATAGGTCTTGACCGGGTCCTTCTCGTTTGTCTGCTGATCAGGACAGACGAAATAATTGAACTTCCGTCCAGTCTTGTTGCTAAATTGAAACCGCGTTCCGGTGCAGATAGTGCTGGTTTCTATAAGAGCACAATTATAGAATATCTGTGTCACTTTTAAATTAACTCTAACTGTTTAATATAAAGGTAGAAATGAGGTACAAGAGGAAATAATATTATTTACAAATTCGTACCAATGGTAGTAGGGTTAAGATCAATACCAAGTTGAGGATTGACATAAATTGTTGATATTGCTGCGGCGTTGTTTCCAAAGAGATCGTTCTTTTTGGACTTCGGTCTTTAATTAAATCAAGTAAAGTTGAGGGAAATATAAAGAATGTTTCGGGTGGACTTTTAAAAATGTTACATAGTTTAATTAAATAAATGAAAATAAATATTATTAAATCTTAAAGTGAGAAGAAATATCTTGCATTAAAACTTTAATTATTTTCGAAATTTAAAACCATATGAACATAAATGAAGGGTACGTTTGAATGAAGTAGTGATTAAATAATACTTTTTAACAAGTAAATCACCTTCTTTTATCAAATCTACTTATAGATAATCATTGAAGAATTTTACACTTTATTTTAACTTACAATCCTCCTTTGTGTTCTATGATTGATATTGGAAGGTCAAAATCCTTTTCTTTGCTGTTTGCTTGAGTAGCAAAGTGAAACATGTCTAAAATATATGACAAATTAAGTAAAAACAAAATTTCAAAATGTGTATAACTGTTTCAATTAAGGTGATTAAAAAATTATATTCTATAAAAGTTACACCATTAATAATATAGTTGGCACCAAAACACACAATTTATTTTCTGTTCAAATTTTTACAATTTGAAATGAGCAAAAGTTTCATTAAAAGAACTTTATTATTTCATTTTAAATAACATTATGCTGTATTAGAATAATCATTACATATAACATAACAATAAACAGCCATGGTAACAAACAGATAAATTTAATCAATATAGTAATAACATATTTAAACCATCTGACAGATAAAATATATATTTTTAATTATAGACAATGTGACCCCCTCACAATTAAAAAAATTATATAATCAGAACGATGCATAATACAAAGCAAATTTAAACTGGTAACATTCAATTGGAGACCATGATCTTTGTTTCATAAGCAGTTAGTAATTTTAAAACAGTATAATGTTTCATTTGTGATATTTTTCACACATATTGTCTTGATTACATACTTTATATAGTTTGATTGCAACATTTTGCAACATTTAATTTTCTTATTTTCCAGGAATTAATAGATATATATTGATTCATGGTATTAGTTAGTTACTAATTATTGTTTTAAAAATAATTTTAATTAATATTAGTTTAAATTTCTTTTATTTAGAAAAATTATTAAGAATTGCAGATGCTGATGTTCTTAGTTTTTTCATAGAATTTGAAATCACATTTGAATTAAATTATTTCTATAAATATATGGTAGTTTATTAGATGGCAAATCTTAAATAGTTTAGAAAAGATGATTCGTTTTATTTTAAATGATATTACTTTATCAGAGTTATGCAATTATTATAGTTTTTTTTAACATTATTTTTGAAACCTAAATATGCTCATTTATAATTATATGGTGTTCTTTTTTATTATGTTAATGTATAACTAATAATAAAATACATTTATATTATTCTAGTAATTTGAGTTCAAAATGATCAGCAAAATTATTGTATTATTTAAATAATATTTCAAAATGCTTTTAGTATTAAAATCATTATATAATAGTACATTAAGTTCTTAAATTTCACTATTAAATTTTTACTCTAAAATTGGTTGTAATAATTTGATCATTTGAATAAGTAGTAATATTCAATACTATGTAATTGTTAACCTTTTATTTATTATTTTTAATATATAAAAATCTATATATAATTTTATTTTTATGCTTCACTGTTAAATGCCTATTTTAAAAATATAATTATATTTAAAAATTCATATATTTAGATTATAAATCAAATCTATATTTTATATAAATTTAGAAAATCAGTATAAAAAAGACAAAAATAAAAATAATAAACATTAATTTTTAATAAAAGAGTAGAAGGAGAAGTTCTTAAATAATTGTAAACATATAATATTGATATTTATATTAAATTAAATTTGAAAAAGTATTAAAGATAATTCCTATATTTGGAATTTGATCGAAAATATATATAATTGTATTAAAAATTTGAGATAGGACTGGTTCAGTTTAATTAATTGTGAAAATGATGGCTATATTTTTATTGAAAGTTTTAAAATATAAATTACAATTTTGAATTAAAAATATGTTAATTATGCATATAAAAGTCCCAAAAAATAGTATATCAATTATATTTATAATAACTTAATTATTATATATTAGGCAGTGTCATCAGAAACTAATTATAACTGATATAGCAAAATTAAGATAGGTGCTGTAATAAAAAACTACATACTTCACATGAATATTTTATTATGTTATGTTACTGAGTATATAATTTATTGATTATAAATATTGTAATAAACATAACCATGCAAGGAAGATAATAATAGATACAAAGTAATGTAATATATATATACAGATATTTGACTGTCTGTTCTCCTATCATGAATAAGACAAAAATCATACATGTGTAAGTAAATATAAAAATGTTTGTATAAAGAATATTATCAGAAAGTTATAAATATTGATGGATCATGGCAGTGTGTTTTAAAGATTTTGCATAATAAAGCACCTTTATTTTTTTAATAACTTTTAATAAATGTAACAAGGTAGAAAAACTTAGTTCACTAACAGCATTGTGGCTTATATCCCTAAAATAATGTGTATCAGAGTGGACAATTGACTTAATAAATTTCTTTATGGTGGTTACAATTTTTATAAATATGTGATGTAAATATCAGATTAACATTCTCTTCAAAGAATGTTCCAAATTTTTTAAGCTAGATACTCAACTGCTGTGTCATAATAATTATGATAAAAGTCTGTTAATTTCTTCAATTTAGCATGGTATTTATTTTTATTTGGCTCTTGAATATTATACATTACATATCCTGGCTGCCTGAAACATTCAGTGATTTTTGTTATTGCCAGATCAATTGATTAAAAATGTATTTTGTGATAGTACATAGTAACATAATGTAATCTAACACCCATTAGGATTTGAAAGTGTGCTTGTAGCTCTTCTTTTTTGAGGTAGACTTGGACCTGATCTATGTGTTAGATGTTGTTAGATTTTTTGAAGTAAAAATCAAAACAATTGTCATTTCTAATTGATGAAAATATTTGTATTGTTAATTCAGCCAAGAGTTAATGCAGCTAAGAGTGCACTACTTCTGAAGCATTCAGCTTAATTTTTCAGATTAGTTATAAGATTATACTCTTTTTACTAATATATGTGTTCTATCTTATGCTACATATTATTACTATGTACTATATATATTTACATCTACCTCTATTCAGCTGTGTAAGTAGCCATTGGGCAACCTGGGTAGTTGCCCGGGTTGTACTGTTTAGAAAATTTGAAATAGTGCAAATTACTATATTAGAATACATACACTTTTATGAGTCGTTTAGCAAAATTTATTGAAACTTATTCCCTTGGTTTTTTGTGCTCTAATATTGCTTCATTACAATTTAAGACATTGAAAAATTTTCTGGGGTAGTACACCCCTGGACCCCAAAAACTTTTGACCCAGTCTTTGCCTGGGCTACCTCAAATTCCTAGTTCCACCCATGTCTATTTATGTATTTATAAATATGTGTTACAAACAGTCACTACATTATGTTTATCTATCTATTTCTTGGAGATAATATATAACTGCTCATTGTTAATAAAGACTTTCTTGAAACAAATAGACAATCATTTTTATTTATAAGTCTAGTCTGTTCAATAAATTAAACTAATTCATTAAATTGAACTGGTTTTGTACCAATCAATATTTTACTGCATACATCAGGTACTATAACTGAGGTTCATTTTCCAAAGAGGTGAGTTGCAAAGTTTTAAATAACTCCAATTTTATAGTATGCTCTCCATATTGTCTCTTATGAGTGTCCATTTTGTCAGACACAATGTTTTAATTTATGGTGTAGTAGGTTTTTTTGCTATTTAAAATATTAGGGGATTACTTCTTAATTTTTTCAGTTGCAGTATTATACTTTGGTGAATAATGGATGAGGAAATAAATTTCAAAGCTATACAATAAGAGCAATATTACAGGTTTTTGACTGTTTGATTATATGTCCTAGTACCTCTATATTTAATTAAACTTAAAATTTAATTAAGATTTTTATGTTAAGTTTTTTTTTCAATTGTTTCAAATTTATACTATTTTTATCTTTATAATAGTGACAAATTATATATATATATATATATATATATATATATACTTCAGTTTTTCAGGGCCAAATTATTTGTAAATAATGTATATCATCTTACATTTGATGTAGCCTTAGGCAGATATAGTAAGCATTAAATGAGGAATTTTTTATATCTAAGAATTAAAAAAGTCTAAAATATTTAGCATATAAAAATATGCAATTCAGGCTGGGTTTTCATGTTTTAATCATGCAAAAATATTTTTTAAACTAATTGAAACTAGTTTAAATGTGTTGAATTTTAGCATATTTTATTATGTTCTTGAGTACCTATATTTAATTTAGAATATATTAACTTGTGCATTACCAACAATTAGTTTTATTTTTTATACCAGAGATTTCCCAAATTTTGTGTGACAGAATCCAAACTTGGTTGTGATATATAATTCCCCTTGCATTCCATGTCTTGACTTTTGTAGGCCTATTATTTTTGCCTTTTGAATTCTGATATATATATATATAAATAAATCCTGATTCATGCATGATCACAGATAATATTGTCCTAGGTCTACATGGATGATGGAAAACCGGCTAATATATAAAAGAATTAAACATATCATTCATTGATAAATTAATTTATAATTATGATCTATAATAAAGATGTGATATTGTGTGCTGCATATCTAAATAACTTAATAAATTAATAAAGTAATATTAAACAATTTTTTTAATTAAAATGAACAAATTGATTTATAAAGGTTTTATTTTGGAAAAAAATAAAAATTTTAATTAAACTTACACATTAACATTACAAAAAATTGCATTATTTTTAGAAATTCGTATTTTTAAAAAATAATAAAACTGATTTTCTTTTCCTGTTCGTAATATAATTCTTAATATTTACAGCTTTAAACTAGCCTCTATTTATATTATTAAAACAAAAAATTTCATTCATTTTTATATCCGTCTGTTTTTTAATTTTATCATTTATAAAAAGTTATATTTTAGTAACCTTTCATCTTTTTAAATATATTATGTATCTCTTCAATTTTGTAATCAATACAGTGTTGGGTGAAGATAATATTTCATTGCGGATCGGGTTCGAAAAGTTGAAATAAAGGTAAAATATAGATTTTTCCAATACTTAAAAACATAATAATATGATAATTTTTTTAAAATATATTATACGAATTAAAAATTATACAAATAATATTTCTGGTAAATATTTATATTGAAACTCAATTAACAATTTAAATAGCAAAAATTCTTACAATATATAACATAACAACAGAGCGGGGGGGGGGTGAACTGAGTGAACGGTTTGCTGGTTGCATTTGTAGCAGCTAGGCATTACTACAAAACATTTAGCAAGTTTGATACCTTGCGAAATTAGTATCTTTTTTGCAGGAGATAAGAATCATAGATGGCTTAAGATGTCCCATAAGCTAGCTTTCTTGGTTTTGTCCTCTTTTTCAGCCAAAAATGTGTGGCAAATACTTGTAGTAATTGAAGGAGAAGCAGCGAGGAATCAAAGTCATCACCAAAGAAGTCAGTGACTGCCTTAAGCTCCTCCGCATCTCCAATATTTGACTAGCTTTGTACTTTCTATAGAGCTGTGCCCAAAGCGTCCTTCATTATACTTCAATTCTTCACACTATCTCCGCAAGCTAGATTTAAGGCGTGCCCATAACAGTGTGTCAAAAGACATCTCGGTTCTTCCTTCTAAATGTTGGTTGCCACACCTGATTTCTTACCAGTCATAGCACTGGCGCCATCATAACATTGACCACGACAATTTTTTAAATGATAGGTCTAAGCGAAGAAATACATCTTTTATTGTGGCTGTCAGTGTAGCAGGATCAATCGATGGGATAACATGCAAACCAACAAATTCTTCATGTGCAAGTAATTCTTTGTCAACCCACCGAATTCAAATAGTCAATTGTTCACGATTGCTGTAATCTGCGGTTTCGTCAGCCATTAGCGAAAAGAAGGTTGATGTTTTGATATCATTGATTATATTCCTCTGGATATGTAGAGACATCTGCTGCAATAATTCGTTCTGAATTTCGTGCGAAGTATAAATTTCTCGTTTTTGGGCCAACCAGTTTTTCAAATCAACGTCCTCTTCACATCGCATATTCAACAATTGTGCGAGATTTTCATTTTGCTTTTCACCCCGCAATGCCAGTCCCTGTCTTGCCAAAAACCGATTACTGGATATAATTTTTAGCAGAATAGTCGTGTTTCTTTTCTTTTCCTTCTGATAAGTGGTAGATATAAGATCGCCAACATCTTTAGTGGTTGATGGAACTGTGACAATACGCTACAAAGAAATTTTATGGCATTCTGATGATTCAGGTAAAGAGAAAGCCTTACTTTTGTCTGTTGCAACTCTCCAATTACAAAATCCTGTTGTAATAAAAGTAGTGTCTCCCCTTTTCATTAATGCGATATTAATTTGTTGAGCCTTCATAGAAATATTACAATATGCCGCACCTTCTACTTCTGAGTAATGAATCCATGGCCATATTTTAAACTAATTAGGTTGAAATGATCGCGAAACTTTCTTCCTTTTCCCAAAAAGACGTGTTGGAAATTTAAAATCAAGTGGCTGATGAGGTTTGTCTGGAACAATCCGTTCACGAATTGGTGCGGATGCCACGGTTGTAGTGGCAGTGCTGGCAGTGAGAGAAGCTGCGATTGATGGAAGGGCAGTCATGGAGGAGAGAGTAGCTTCGAAGTGGCAGGGGCAGTCATGGAGGAGAGAGTAGCAGTCGAAGTGGCAGGGGCAGTCATGGAGGAGAGAGTAGCTTCGAAGTGGCAGGGGCAGTCATGGA
The DNA here is from genome assembly GCA_034780395.1 of Vannuccia rotundouncinata. Classification (NCBI taxonomy): domain Eukaryota; kingdom Metazoa; phylum Platyhelminthes; order Proseriata; family Coelogynoporidae; genus Vannuccia; species Vannuccia rotundouncinata. Next base: position 66,947 of record JAUZNC010021555.1, read on the forward strand.
GGAGAGAGTAGCTTCGAAGTGGCAGGGGCAGTCATGGAGGAGAGAGTAGCAGTCGACATGGCAGGGGCAGTCATGGAGGAGAGAGTAGCAGTCGACATGGCAGTGGCAGTCATGGAGGAGAGAGTAGCAGTCGACATGGCAGGGGCAGTCATGGAGGAGAGAGTAGCAGTCGACATGGCAGTGGCAGTCATGGAGGAGAGAGTAGCAGTCGACATGGCAGGGGCAGTCATGGAGGAGAGAGTAGCAGTCGACATGGCAGTGGCAGTCATGGAGGAGAGAGTAGCAGTCGACATGGCAGGGGCAGTCATGGAGGAGAGAGTAGCAGTCGACATGGCAG
>JAUZNC010021556.1:0-24528 GCA_034780395.1 Vannuccia rotundouncinata
TATTGATTTATTCTGTATTATTATTATTCATATAATTATTCAAATATAATTCTTGGATTAATAAAACGAAATTTTTTTCCGGACAACCTAAAATAAATAAGTTATTGCTTAGGTTTTAAAGTAAAAAGTTCTTATAATAGTCTTTTTTACACATAGAACAAAACGATTTTTTTGAAATTTTGGAATCTTCCGAGAAAATTTTGTTCGGTATCAACCAATTATCCGATGATATTGAACTTTTAATACGATTGGGCACTTACTTTTTTCAAAAGTTAAAATTTACGATTTTACTATATAAAATGGATTTTATTTTATTTTGATTCTTTAGTTTGCTAATAACTTTTTTTTAATATAGCAGCTGGAGGGCTACAAATTGGATATTCCTGACCATGACGGGTATTTCTATCCATAACTAAAATAATATCCAAGATCGGTTGCTTATTACTAGAGAAAAATGATTTTTAAATTTTCACAATGTAAAAGATAGGAAAATGTGGAATTTAACAAAAAACTATATTTTTTAATCTTTGATAAAAAGCAAACCAAAGCAAACCATGGTCAAATTAAGACCACCTACGGATTTCCCATCACTAGGGGCATATTATGATACCCATGATGACTTGATTCAATTTTTTTGAAAAAATCAACATTGACCTCAAGGGCCAAAGGGTGTCCGAAAATCACTAAATTTTATTCTGGACGATATAGGAAGTGATTTTTTTAGATTTGTATTTAGAATTTAATTCTACACAACATGGCGTTGCTAATTTTTAATTTAAGCCTTAAAAAAACCAGACATTTGACCTCAAAAATGTCTAGGGCCTATTACTTTTTTTGAAATTTTTTCAGCCGATTCCTTTGGCAGATATCTAAGTTACCGGTTTATACACAATCTGTAGCTAACTCAAAATGTTGACCCTACGCGGATCGTCAGAATTTTTTAAACACCCCTTTCTTAACCCTAAGAATTTGTCTGGCTATTTTTGCCCCCTGTCCGAATTTTTATTAAATTTTTGTGGGGATATGACGGAAATACTCTAAAACTAAAAGTGTGCAAGTTTTTAATCGATTAGGCTAAAAAAAAAATTAAAATTTTCAATTGACCATAACTTTTGTTTGAAAGATCCAATCAACAAACAAACACCGCTGTTTTATATATATCTGAATAACTTATTAGTCTTTTTTTAAAAAGTTTGTCTGAGTATATTCTGAAAAATATTTTTTAAGACTTTTACCCGTCCAGTTTGAGATTTTTCTTCTAAGGAAATTTTCTTCTGATGTGATTTTTATACTCTTTTCGAAAATCGCTAAGGTAAACTGTGCGAGTTGTAGAAAGTTGAGTAATAAAATTTGTTTACCATCAAATAAAGTATCGTGAGCCTAGATAAAGTTAGTGATCCTACAGGTAATGTATAAATTTCAAAGTGATAGGTCACATTTAAAAAAGTTATTAAATTTTCTGGTAACCACACGAAATAGCATCTTACGATCGTAATTACCGAGAAACAAATATAGCTTGTATATAAATAATCAATTTTGAGTGTCTCTGTAGTTGGTGTTTCCCGCAACATACAAAACTAAATATTGGATACCTATTATTGATGTTAAGTTTCACGGAATATTTATGATTACCGAGACTCAAATATAGCTGGTATATAAATAATCGATTTTGAGTGTCTCTTTACGTTGGTGTTTGTTTTAACATGAAAGACTAAACAGCGGATACATATAATCGATGTAAAATGTCACGGAATTGTAACGACTATATTTACAGAGACATGCAAATATGATAAATATATAAGTTTAAAATTCGAATGAATATAGTCTATATTGTTAAACTTAATTATATACGACAATAAGCTCATCGAATGTATTTTTAATGACTGTTAAGTGTTGTTTTTATTAATTTGCAAATATTAAATATTTAATTACCTTTAAACAGATAGAGTCGATTGCATAAAATCAATAAATTTACTCCCACGCGGATTGCATAAACTGCTACCGGGAGTAACATATTTACGCCTAGGCCTAATTATTTGAAAAATCTATACATTTAGTCCAATGGTCTACTACCAAGAGGGAGTTGGTATAACTCCATTATTTCGATTTAGTTTTTATGTTAGCATTGGAAAAATGACCGGATATAAAATAATGTGTTATTGAATGTCTTATATCTTAAATTACATTGTACATATATATAGAAATTTATAAAAAAATTTCAAAAATTATTTTAAGTCAAATATTCTTATTTTGCTATCAAATGAAAAGCATTCTCATTTTATATAGGTATACGTACTTATAAATATAAAATAATTGTACTAATTATACCGATTCTATATTGTAGGAAAAAATAATAACATCGTTAAATTTGCGGAAATCAAGAACATTGTAATGGGGTTTCGACTCATAAATATTAAACAGTTTATTTGACAGGTCTACTAAATATTAAACAGTTTTACTGCCAAATCATTAATAAACGATTAAATATTTCCGACCCCCGCTCAAAGGTTTTTGAATTCGTAAATGTATAGTTCTACTTTATTCTTTGAGTTAAAAATTTCTAGCAACACTTCTTTAAAACATCATAATTCGCTTCTGAGATTGATTTCTCGTCCATTAGGAGTTCAGTTATTTCAAAGTTAAAATTAATCTTAGAGATTAAGTCATGTGGATTATCGCGCACGTGCTATATTTCCCCAGGAATTATAATTTGTGGGAGGTCAATTAAAATATGTATAGTATAGTTAAACGCGATGAGTGCCACGAATGTTACAATATTGCAAATGAAGAATTCAATTTTACAATTAAAAACTTGGATTGAGGCATGAAATGTCATGTTTTATCCACACTGTAAATTTTCGGAACGATTTTTGCACGCCCTTGTGTGTTCAAAATTGATTTATGTGTGCTAATGTGCGTTCTAAATAATTTATGTGTTCCTCAAAACGCTCTTTTTCATTTTTTAGAACACTAAGTGTTCTTAATATTTATTTAAAAACAATAAGTGTTCTAAATATATATATATATATAAATTTAACCTAAAATCAAATACACCAGTCACGGTCTAAAACTACCTGACCCTTTAAAAATTTTACGCAAAGATATCTACAACAGAGTAACACCTTTATATACTCAAAGCAGACCATTACTATTACCTTCCAATACTCCTTCACCGACTTTCATTAAAATGAGAATGAGAACATCATAGAAATGAATGATATGACAATAACAGAAGGTAATAATAATACTCAGTCATTTAAAATGTTATCAATTGAAAACTATAAAATTGTAAAGCTAAGGAAAATCGTTCAAGGCAATTACGATATTTTATACATTTATGCTACTACATCTCCTCTCCAACATCCGAGACTCTTAATCAATCTTCAAGGAGTTCTATGTGTCATATTATATTGTAACGAACAATTACACCAGCAATTATCTACAATGAAGTAAACCATTTGGCCTATAACAATGGAAAAAATGGTACATTGGTGGTCCATAGTCATAAAAGAAAACCTAGCGGTGTATTTAACAGCGATGTAAAATTGACCTTTTAATTACATTCACCAACTTTTTCTATTAGTTAATCCAGTTAGCAACTCTATACTATTCTCATAGTAGAACTAATACCACTAACTTAAATTATTATTTCTATATAAATGATATATAACATTTTTCTGACTTTATGTATAAATGTTGTATTGTATATAAACCTTGTGTGGTTGTTTTGATGTACATTTTTCTATTCATGTTCTATTTTACACATTCGCTGTATAAATTCTTTGTCCTCCCTTTCAATAAAATAATATGGAAGATTATACTGACTGCTAAAATTCCGAAAGATCATTAAATATCCTTAATAACTCATTCTCAAAATATGATTTTTAAGACCATTGCTTCTGGATTAAGACCTAAGAAATGAATTGAATTATGTAAATAAACTGCTGAGTAATTAGATTTTTAAAAATGCATATGTGTTGTCATGTTTTAAAATAAAGTCAATACAATGTCATGCTTTATCTTACTCCTTACTATTTCATTATACTCGATCAATGAATTTCAATATAAATGCATCAGTATATCGATTAGAAATGGTATATATATAATGTAAAACGCATTAAAAATATGGAAAAATACTATTCTCTAGCCTATAGTCGTTTTCACTGAATAGCGAATAATTTCGTAATCTTTTCTGAGAAATCGAAAGAAAGATTTTTTTTTATCCAAATATAAATAGACTTATAATAGAAATGGAGAATAAATATGGTGTCGTTTTCTCTTCTTCATTAGAATCTATGCACTTAAAAGAGGAAGACGGTACTATTGCTTTTCTAAAATTTAAAGTGATCGTTACCAATGTAATTGAAAATGGTGAAATCAATTGGGGTCGGATGATCTCAGTGCTTACCTTCCTTAAATACTTTCTAAAAGAATGAAATAGAAAGTATCTAACATGCAATCATGAATAATGACGTATTTCATCTATTCACTGATAAATTGAAAAGATGGATTGATAATCGTGGAGGATGGGTGAGTTAAATTTATGCTACTCTAATTAAATAAATTATTACAATGCAATTTTTATATGATATAATGCTTATCCAATTCATCAAATTTATTTTATTATTTTTGTTTGTTTTATTATTATTTCAGGATGATATAAACATTCATTTTTCAAATGGATCCTTTACTGATGGTATAATAAAAACGAATCTTTTAATATTTACTGGAGCTGCTATTTCCATTTTTGTGTTTTTCACTCCGAGATAATTCATTGCTTCAATCATAAATCATTATTTTTATTTATCTAATATACTGACTCTTATTTTTCGCTTGTCTGCATACTATTATAAGAAAGTTTCTATATTAAATGCTTTTATAATACATGTATTGTAATATTTAACAAATAAAGTCAATATATTTTTAAAAGATTGGCCTGATTTCTTACTTTAAAAGTATTCGAAACGATTGTGTTGGACGATTATAAACTATCGCTCCGCTAAACACTACTGCAGTATTGAGAATTTTGTATATTGACTATATCTTTATTAAAATATACTATCCTGTATGGATAAACTTTTTTGTTTTGTTTTCTCTCTCATTCTAACTTTCCTGAAAAATAATTATAATAAAATATTTAAATAATATAAGAACAGCGTTTATTGAAAGGAGGGTGGAGCAAAGCAATTAAAAGGTTACCAAGAACAAATATATAATAATTATAAAATGGTACAACATTTATTATTCTGATTAGGTATAGGGTATAGGTTGTTCCAACAACCAGTGTAAACTTCTAAGTATAAAGTTTCTGTGCTTACATTCATACATCTTCCAAAGGTTGAGCATTATTTTTCAACTCTTTGTCGCCCAGTAGAAAGGTGGAGTACGTTTTCGCATTCTCTATTGCCTGATGGCGGATTTGGAATATCGTAAAGTTTAGACTGGCAACTTCACCAGTATTTCCATGCTGTCCAATGTAGATCCCATTAAGTCAGAGCAAAAACTGATACTCTCCCGCGCCAATACCCTTGATCTGCATGGAATTGCCGTTCCAATCGAATCTGGTAGCATTACGTCCCAGCTTTGCCCAATATATGTCTACATGCTCTCGAAAAGTTGGTCGCATTCCAGGACTGGCCTGGAAAATATCTCTAAGAAGTGTTGGTAATCCAGTAGCCTCCTTCGGGTTGGAGAGAAATGCGGACAGCTTCAACAATGTCTGTGTCTCTATCAATTCAATGTTAGAGGCGAGATGGTCCCGCGTTTCGTCACTACACGTTTCTAGAGTCTGGGTATAGCCGAGGATTTTATCATTGACAGGACCATTAGGATTTGTGAAGATAGGGCTCTTAAACAGCAGAGTTGAGTCCGTAGAGGATTTAACGTCAATAAAATTTAGCGATTTCTACTTAGACTGGACACAACAATGAGGACCCACCTTGATGAGTGGAAGTACAGACTGAAAGCTGCCTCAATAATAAAATCTGATTAAGAAGCCATGATGATGAGAGTGTAGAGAGAGACAACCGTCAGAGAGCTTTCAAAATATGAGAATGAACTCACCAACTCATACATCTCCTTATTTAATATGATATTCAATTCTCATTCGACCGAATTTAACTATTAAAGGTGCTTAGAAATTTAACTAATAAAGGAAATGATTCATGAAATGTCATGCTTTTCTATGCCTAATTAATTCTCACTGTCATCGGAGGATCTCTAATGAGCGTATTAGGATTTTAATAGAATACATATATCACTTACACGTAAAAGTGTCGTATTTTAAATGGCCATTTTCTCAGCAAATCGCTTATGCAGCAGTGATTGTCTAATGTTATTACCTCTCACTCCTTCCCCACAAGAATTTCCTATAAAGAAGACAACATGCTAATCTCCAGTCATTACAAAACTCAGCATTGATGAAGTGAAGACGTCTGGATGATTTCAACTCCTAGATATTGTATCGAGCGAACTCTTGCGGGACAAATCTAATCGCGATATTGATACTGTTCTACTTAAAGACAATATTATTAATAAGATGGTCGACTTCTGTATTATTGCGAAGACCTGGTCTCAATCCCCCCCCCCGTTGAGCTGTGAAATGGAAAATACGTTTAATACTCTCTCATATGATGACTTCATTGCGGGGCGGACTTTACATGAAAACTCCTGTGTACAATTAATGACTGTCTCTCGAGCATGCGACTAGTCGACAGAGAAATTGCATATAGTTTTATGATCTTTATTAGTACTATCAAAAATCACCAACTTCTGCATATCCCCAATAGAAGCAATCTATTCCCAATTAATATGAAGATGGTGACACACGACTTAATGCGTAAGAAAGCATTCGTTGACTTGATATTTGCTGTATTTGGCTATGAGCAATTGGACTATTGGGAGAAACCTACGCTGGAGGCAAATGGTTGAAAAACTATTCTTCTAAATGAGATAAATCTCTATAAAAAATTTGATCGATTTTTAAAACTTGAACTAGATGACTAAACTTTATGTAATCCAAATCTTTCTACTTTATTATATGGCTAATACTTATGCTGTAAATATGTATTATTCAACTAGCTCAGTATATTCGAATTTTGTATAATGACTACATTATTTATGGATAAAATCCTTTTTTTTTCTCATTTTAACTATCCAGACAAATAATTATGAAAAAGATAAAAGATTAAATCATATAAAAACATCATTTATTAAAAGGGGGGGGGGAAAAGCATTTAATTGAACAATCTGAATAATAATAATTATTATAAAAGTGTACTTATTATATCATCGGTAAGGTGAATCTTCGGTAAGGTCCTCCTCATCTTCTTCTTTTTTGGAGCAGGAGGACATTCGTCCCCAGATAACGACTGCTCTAGGGTTACAAATTCTCTACGGGGATGCGAAAGGGTTGAGCATTCTCTTTTTGTAAGTCATTCATGAGACATGTTTGATATGATAATGCGCCTCCCTCAACTGCCTCATAGCGAACTTGAACGACCAACAGGTTTAAACTGACGTCATATTCTGTTGAGTCATGTTGTGCCATGTAAATTCCGTTACACCGGAGCATTAACTGGTAGCGTCCAGCGGCCGTGTCCTTGATTCGCATAGGCTCGCCCCAGTAAATCCGGTAGCCTTTCGACCCATCTTTGACCAACACATGTCCGAATTGGTTCTAAATGTTTGACGGAGACTGTGGGTTTCCTTGAATCTCTCTCTAATCGTCTTTGGGTGGTTGAAAGCATTGGGCGGATTCTCCAGAAACGCTGCAAGTTTTTGCATGACTTGAAAATCAATCCATTCTATGTTAGCCTGTAAGTGGTCTCGGGATTCCTCTCAAACAATTTCTAAAGTGGTTGGATAACCCAAAACCTGATTGTTCACAAGTCCCTTTAAATTCGCAAATACTGGATTTATGAACATCAGGAAGGATTCTTCGATGCATCTAACGTCTATAAAATTGAGACATTTCTCCTGATTCTTGATAATGCAAAGGGGTCCCAACTTGACTTCAGGCATAAGTGGAATCCATGTTAGTTGAATAAGAAAATTATCATTAGCTGTCATTGCGTGAAAGAGATGATGATGACTTGAATTTTTAGACTGAGATAACGTAGCTGGACTGTAGACTGGAGACTGAGAGACTGTTGCAACGTTAAAAGACTGAGAGACTGTAGCTAGACCGTAGATTGAAGACGGAAAAAATCCAAAAAATAGTTGTAAATGAATTAAATTTTGGAAATTATAAGAAAGAATTATGCCATTTTTTTAAATGAATTATAAATAAATAAACGAAAATGATAATATTTAAAATATATATGTCACATATGTATTGTTATTAAAAATTTTAACAGCAGCAATTCTTGTCATGCAATCCATCATAGCCATTTTATACAAACATCCTTCCAACTAATATGAACAGGAGTAATCTGAAAAAGGCTCAATGAGTTTACTGATCAATAGCTTACATGGAAGTCTACAGACATTCGTCTCAATGGTTTACGCTCTTGCGGCCGCCATTAATAGATTAATTAAACCACATCCACAAGCTCATCCCATGCAAGGCGACATTATAAATAAAACTTAATTAAAATATATGTACGCATGGTAAGATTATATTAGAACTTTGCATTGCCATACTGTGTCTCATTAGTAAACTAGTTTAAAATATTCAACCAATATGTGCAATATATACCTTCCAAAAATAGTTGTAAATGAAATAAATTTTGAAAATTATAAGTAAGAAAAAAATATTTTGTTCATTTTATGTTTTTTTATAATTTTGTTTAGATTTTATAAGTTTTTAAAAATTTTAAAAATTTAATTTATTTTTAAAAATTTTGAAAATTAAAAAAAAAATTACTTTTGTTCAAGTCCGTCATTAGGCAATCGCGGGTGCAAAAACCTACTCCACCTTAATAATGCTCAATCTTGGAAAGATGTCTGATTGCTGTCGAAGGACTTTACAAGTTTGCCAGGTGTTCTCATTCTTCCTCTAGTGTCTGCAGAATTCATAACCCCTCGAGGATGTGGGATGTTCTTTTCGCCCCCTCCAATTGAAGAAACAGAAGAAGAAGAAAGTTCGTTCACTTCCCAAACTGATATTCCCCGTATCCCTATCCCTCGAAGACGATTTAACTCGAAAGATTTAACAATTATGGTATGTACTGAAACTATATATTTAGAAATAGAACCAAAAAAGACCAAATGCCTTCAATGGATTTTGGAGAAACCCTTACCTAATCAGACTAAATATTTTAATCATAATTAAAATTAAAATAAATATTGTAATATATTATAATTTTATGTGCTATTTGTGTAACTTTTTAAATGAGTGGATCCCCTCCCTTTCAATAATCGGAGTTCTTATATTATTTTTATCTTTTATCTTTTTCATAATCATTTGTTGGGATAGTTAAAATGAGAAAAAATAAAATAGTTGATCCAGAAAGAATAGTATATTTTAATAAAGATATATTCAATATACAAAATTCTCACTACTCCTGTAGGGTTTAGCGGAGCGATAGTCTATAATCGTCCAACACAATCGTTTTGGATACTTGAAAAATGCATAATAAATAATTAATATAATATATAGTCAAGATAGGCTTTGAGCCAATGACTCATGAATTAATAGTTAGACACTCTAATCATTGAGACATTTTGAACAATTATTAAAGACACTTTTATTCGCGATTCCGATGACGGAAAATTCTATTCTCCATCGAGTATTATCTGTATTAGTGCAGCTCTTCTAATATTTCTTTACAAGTTATTAGGATTTTTATGCCCCTTTAAATTGTGGTTTTACAAAATCATCTACAAAAGTTGTCAAAATTGTAACACATTATACTATTGAAGTCAATAACGAAGTATTTCAGGGAAATCGGCTGGCGACAATGACATTAAAGGTACAGTGGTCGCCAATTTCGGCTCAGACATCCACACTGCGAGTTCAGAATTAACTGTTCTTGTCTATTATAAGGTTATGTATTAAACTTTTTAATTAAAAATATTTAAAAATTCAATATAAAAATTTGTAGTGAGTCACAATTTTGAGGGCATAAATTAAAACATTGCTGCCTGCACATTTTCATGTGTAATATAACAGAATATTAGTGATTTAGAGGGCAACAATGGTTTATGATAAACATCTTAGAAGTGAATTTATTTTCTGATGCCAGTATGGAAATTTATCCTAAATTAATTTTTTTTCTTGGTTACTTTAAATGATGAAGAAAATTATTCCGATCTTGGTAATGATATTGAACAGGAAATGAATATTTTAGAGTAAAGTAACAAAAATCAGTACACTTTGAAGCAAGATCAGTCTCACATAAAATTGTTCAGGAATTTTCATCTTGCAAATAATTTACGAACAAAACTACTGGCCAGTTAATTATCTGCGCTTTTCTACTCTACTGTATCGCTGCTTTGTTTCCGTTCATCAATTTATCGTTACTTGACCTCCAGTATGTTGAAACGTCAGATAAATATTGTTTCAGATAAGGCGATTCTCAAGGTCATGGTGGGACTCTTTATGAAAAATGGTGTCAAAAATTAACATAGTTATGAGCCGATTGAAAAAGAAGATTTTGAAAAATAGGGCAAGAACTTTAACTGAAGTTGCCCCAAAGTCATACAAGAGGAGATTATTTACACGTTAATTTATTATTTTGTTTTGAGGTGAAGGGAAAGTCTTAGAAGTTTGAGAGCAATTCCATTGGCTTTGTGAAGGATGCGTCCGGCAAGAATATCCTTTTTTAGTTGATGATATGGAATCAAAAAATAAGAAACCATCACTTAGTCCAAAAACAAGCCCGCATCTATTAAACTCCCGAAATGTCAAGCCGATGTCCAATCCAGTGTTTGAAGCAATATTTGGAGAAATTGTCGCCCAGAAGTGACTATAACTTATTCCCTAAGCCACTGGTAACAAGGCAAAAGACTGGTATTCAGATAAAGCAGTTAGAAGACAAGTTTTTTAGGAGACACAATGACAATAATATCACAACAAGGTATTTCCAAAATTTAAATCAACCACTGCATTCGAGCTACAGTGGTGTCAAATGTGCTAGACTCCGTTTTCGATTTGTCATATATTGGCCGTGACCGGTCATAAATCTGATGATGCTCTAATAAAGAACTGCAGTAGAAAACGCCTGATAAGCTTCGTGAATTTTCATCCACATTGTCAAAATCAATGCGGGTGTCAAATACCTCAGCAGATGACCAGCAACCAAACAATCAAGCAGACCAAAACCCAGCAAGTTGTGCCTATACTATATTTTTCACGGAATTCTCTTATTGCACAACAAAACAGCGTTCAATCAAGTATTCGTGTTCGATAAGATACGTTAAGCCTTCTTTTCGGAGATAATTGTGTATTTCGAGAAAATTGGACATTCAATATTTCATTCTGTTAGAAAGGATATTTTAAATCAAGAAAAATAGTTAAATTCATGTTATTATTTGTAGTTAGATATTTGTACTATTCCTTTTGTGATTAAAACTGCATTGTTGAAATTTATCGGACCAATATAATTATATTTTCCCAATTTTTAAGGACAAATATAGAACTTTTATGCATTAACTTTGAACACTTTATAACTTCAAGATATAGACTTTTGCCTACATAAACTTAAAATATAAATTACTGTCTACATAAAATTTACTATAACTATAGTTATCGCAATAGCATATGTGTAGTTATAGTAAAGTTCATATTAAAGAACCTTTTATACGTCCCATGGAGAGTTAAAAAACTTTTTATTATTTTCAAAATGTTGAATATTTCACGCTAATTGGATGTTTAAAAAAGGCAAATTAAAATTTGTAATCACTTCAAATGATAATTCAATAAAGAACTCAATACATTGTATATCTTTATTAGTTATGTCTATGACCAAACTATTTAACAAAACAATTGAAAGTAATTGTATATAATTAACATTATTTACAATTAAATTATTGATTAAAAAACTTATTTTGTAGCAAACCATAGACATTACATTTCTATACTTTAACTTATAGTTATAATTTTTTATAAATGATAGATTTAATATACATATTATACATTTAAAAGGGACATCCAAAGACGTTACATATCCATATTTTAACTTGTAGTTATGTCTACGTAGTGTAACGTCTTCAGGTAAAATAGCTGCCGGATAAACAATCGATAACGCTCATTTTGTACTTCTTGATTTTATGCTTTAAGATTTGAAAATAAAATATGCAATTTATTTAAATAATAAATCAATAATTAAATCAATAGTTATTAATTAAATCGTTATCGATTTTTTAGCCGTCAGGCTGAGATATCTTAGCATGATAAGTCAATCCTTTGTTAGTCTAAGGCCACACCTGTAGCAGTGAAGGTCGTCAAATCTCTATAAAAAATTACAAGTTCATTCAGAATGGATTTTTTCATCCGTTCAATTTACTCAAATTAAACAAATTAAATAATTTTTGATGTCTAAAATTGTCTCATGCGTGTTGTGACTCTCTTTAATGATCAGAGGTAGAAATACATTTATTAAAATACACTTAGAAATAAATATATATATATATATATATATATAAAACAAATGCACTTGTGTGCTTAAGTAAAAAATTTCTTTTAAAATATACAGTTTTTTAATAGTTTGATAAAAAATAAAATCATACCCACTTTATAGAAAACACAAAGTTTAGTCACATTAAATTTATTATATTCCAATGTAATGATATAAATCTATGGAAATACATAAATTCATAAATAAAATACATATGTACAAAAAACATATAGTTTTTATACATAAAGAAAAAATAGCCCGAAATTGGCTTAAATTTAATATTCAAACAAGTTTGATTATACTATGAAAATTACTGAGAACCTGAAGTAACATTTGTAATAAGTATCATAAAATACCAACATCTAAATTTCATTAGTCCATACAAAATCTGTTTTTACCGTCAACAATCATACATTGCGAAACACGCAGTTTATTGTATTCTATTTCCAAAATATCGTCCAATTCATATTTTTTGCAAAATGGCTCGTAAGTGACCACAATATAATGAATCACAGTGAGTATCGCCCAAAAAACAATCATACACATTACGCCTATTTTCGAGTACATGAATATTTTGAGCGCAGTGGGGTATTCTTTGAATTGTTCTATGATTTTGTCTTTCTTCTTTTGTGAAAAATCATAATAATTTGAGAACTCACTGTACACGACAACTGTGCACCCCAAACCAACTAGGAATAATAGTAATCCAAATATGTTGAACACCATACCTACAATGGCTCCTTTTCGATTGTGTGTATAACCGGACAACAGGATGATCGTCCCCAGAACGAAAGCAAATAATCCAGTCCAAGTGCCAGCCATAGACAACAACGGGCCGATATTTTTAGTGAGGAATGCGGCATTGTCTTCCGTTTGATAAGGTAGAATGGTGAAAAGGCCCAATATATCCATAGCAACGTTAATTAGAGAGGTTAAAATAAAGATGGTGCCAACGGAGACATGAAATTTAATGTACTTCATTGGGCGTTCAAAAGAATCCTTTTCATCTTTTTCTTCTTTTGATTTTTCAGTAATAGTTTTCATTTTATTTTCGTCTTTTGGAGCACGAATTTTGGTTTGATTTGAGACTTCAAAGGAACAATTCGGCTTTTTATCATCATCGGAAGACATTAATACTTCTTTCAAAAGGGAACAATACAAATAATAATTATAGATTTCCATAACTGATAGATAGAGGCATATTGCTATAACTTACGGAAAAATTCCCTTCAGGTTTGATTAAATTCAACCATTTACGTAATTTTTACTATTATTGATTGTTGTTTAGACGCTAGTATAGACATTATATATCTATACTTTAAACTAGATCTGCAATCTAAAATTAATGCATTTAAAATTCCTAGCCATTGTGTTAGGCAAAAAACTTCAATTTGATTAGTGGATTTGAACTAATAAGCATATTACTTCAATTTAATTGATTAATTTTAAGTTTTTTATCGTTTTTTGCCTAACACGCCGGCTAAGCATTTAATTTAAGATTGCAGATCTAGTTGTACTTATATAATGTAATGTCTATGGACGCTAGTATGAACGCTCATTTCATTCATAGACATTACACTGAATAACTACAATTGTATAAAGTATAGATATATAATGTCTATGATTTCATTACACTATAACTATAAAGTATAAATTTATGATGTCTAGAGATATTATAAAAAAATTTAAAATCTTGGGATATTTGGAAGCTATAATATTCATATTTACAAAGTAAGTAAAAGATGACAATTAACTCCAAATTAATTTAAATTTTCGACAATTAAATCGTATTCGTGAATAAATAGTAAATATGAAGGTTTATAGATAATATAGATATTAGAATAACAATTAGTGTTTTGAAATAATAAAAAAAATTACTTTACTTAAAAAATTACCACAATTTTCATAGAAAAATACAGTAATCATAGATCTAGAGTAACTTTCATTATATGATTATAATAAATAAGTATTATAAAGTATTTCTGTTTTAGCTTTATGCGCTATGTCTATAGAAATAAAAACTTGCAAAAAATCCCAATAATTGATTAGTTGCTTTTTACAAAATTACGGGGTATAGTTTGGGTTAAAAATTTTTTTTAACTAATCAATGCTTTAAAATATCAAAAAAGATATATTCTATAAGTTATATGGTTTAAGAATGCGATATCTCTAATTTGATTGGAAATACCTCTGTGTCAAATAGTGTTAAAAATACCGAAACCGATGGTTATACCTATAGTAGTATATACCTATTTTAAAGCATTGATTTAATTTATTTGCATAGTCAAAAAAATCCTTTTAACCGAAACTATACCCGGTAATTATTGTTAGATTAAAACAAGTAATTTATAAATTATTGGATTTTTTGCAAGTTTTCACTTCTATTGACATAACGCATAAAGTTAAAATAGGTATAGGTACTTTAAGATTAAAAGTTTCATCCATTATCACGATTGATCGAGGGCTTGTGTTGTTTGATGTATTGCGCTTAATGTCTAATCTTATGGTCTGTTTTGTCTTTAGCTCTGTCCAGGATATAATTATGTTGTTTTTGGTAGTGTTCGGCCATTGCAGAATTTCGTGATATGATTGATACCTTTAATCTTGTATGTTGGAGGTGATTGATTTCCCCCAATATATTTATGATCACAAAAGAGAACATGACAACTCATAAACAGCATTCTTCTTCAGGCAGTTTTCAGATATAAAATGTACAAATTCTCGTTTGGCATAGCGATGGGGATAATGCAGATATGATGAGAATGGTCATTGGAGATGAAGGGCAATTTCAATACATAATTCTTTACTGATCTTACTTTGAAGTTCTTGGTCTTGTGGTTCCATTTAGTCATTGATATTATTGAATCATAATGATCACTGGATTTCTTAACGAGAATTGGTTGGTATTAACAAATTACAGCTGCTATGTTTGCGATACGTGTTTTTGTGTTATTTTCTGATTTGGTATAATATTTAATAATAATAAAAAATAATTATATATTTTTAACTACAAATGCACAAAATGGGAATCAGATTACATGTGAAATAGAGAATTTCATATAATGAAATAAATGTTAAAAGATTTGTAGTGTTACAGTTAATAAAATAAAAGAAAAATAATATAGAAAAGAGAAGGAAAGAAAAATACATTTTCCTTTTCATTCATTGTTGAGTTAGGGACAAAAACATTTCTAAATTTAGTAGTTCTTGCTGGTATGCTGGACTTTTGGACGATTTCGTGTATAGGACGGGGTGATAGTGTTTTTCGTTATTATGAATAGCTTGATGGCGGCTTTATCTCTTCATAGCATAGGTTGGTTGTGTATAATATATTGTAGAACTTATCTACAATAGGCTGATTGTATACCTGTATAACAGATAATTGTCGAGCTGATATTTCGCTTTTTTCCAATATTTCCTGCTTCTATATATTATAAGTCCTTAATTTGTATACTCTGCACTTATCAAATGTCAGCTGTCTGCTTTATTGCTGTGTCATAATTTATTGGAAAACGAATTCATTGGTAAGGAAATTATTTGAAAATTTGGTCTAGGGGATGTAAATTGACCATGCTCTCAATTCCAATATTTCAATTAGTGACATTTTTTACCCATTTTGAAGTAGGATAGATTTCATGATTTTTATTAATTTCTTAATGTACATACTAACCATTTTTGAAAAAATTTCGAATGGACACTTTGGTTCAACTAAAATTGATTTAGACTCACCGTGATATGCGGTAATAGTTTCGTTTGAAAGAGGGACTTTAATCAATGGATATTGATCAAATTCCCTATTTAAAACAAAACTGATTTTCTGCTTTAAGCTTTGAAGACATAAAATATGCAATTTTTTCAATAATAAATCAATAATAAAATCAATAGCTATTATATAAATCGTTATAGAATGTTTAGCCGGCAGGCTGAGATATCTTATTATGATAAGTCAATCCTTTGCAGTGGATGTCGTCAAATCTATAAAAAATTACAAATTCATTACGAATGGATTTTTTCATCCGTTCAATTTACTCAAATTAAATAATCGTTGATGTCTAAAATTGTCTCATGTGTATTGGGACTCTCTTTAATGATAAGAGGTAGTGTGCAGTGTGCTTATATTCAAATACACTTAGAAATATATAAAACATTGCACTAGTAATATTTTCTTTATAAAAATAAACAGATTTTTAATAGTTTGATAAAAAATAAAATCACACCCACTTTATTGAAAACTCAAAGTTTAGTCACATTAAATGTATTATATTCCAATGTAATGATAAAGATCTATGGAAATACATAAATTCATAAATAAAATACATATGTACAAAAACATATAGTTTTTATACATAAAGAAAAAAAGCGATAAATGTAAGTATTTAATTAGCCAGAAATTGGTTTAAATTTAATATCCAAAAAAGTTCACTTCTACTATGAAAATTACTCAGAGTATTACTCAGGTAACATCTGTAATAAGTATCATAAAATACCACATCTAAACTTTATTATTTCAAACTGAAACTGAAACTGGGTATAGTGACTTTACCATCAATACCATACTCGGACATACTCCGTTTATAGAATTCCAATTCCAAACTATCGTTCACTTCATATTTTCTGCAAAATAGCTCGTAAGTGACAACACTATAATGAATCACAGTGAGCAATGCCCAAAAACCAATCATACACATTACTCCCGTTTTCGAATACATGAATATTTTGTGCGCAGTGGGGTATTCTTTGAATTGTTCTATGATTTCATCTTTCTCCTTTTGTGACAAATCATAATAATTTGAGAACTCACTGTACACGACAACTGTGCACCCCAAACCGACTAGGAATAATATTAATCCAAATATGTCCAACACCATACCTACAATGGCTCCTGTTCGATTGTGTTTATAACCGGACAACAGGATGATCGTCCCCAGAACGAAAGCAAAGAATCCAGTCCAAATGCCAGCCATAGACAACAACGGGCCGATATTTTTGGTGAGGATTCCGGATATGTCGTCTTTTTTATAAGGTAGAATGGTGAAAAGGCCCAATATATCCATAACAATGTTAATTATAGCGGTTAAAATAAAGATGGTGCCAACGGAGATATGAAATTTAATGTACTTGACGGGGCGTTTAAATGGAGTATATTCATCGTCATCGTCACCTTTTTCATCTTTTGATTCTTCAGTACTAGTTTTTTTTTTATTTGTGTCTTCTGTAGCACTAATTTTGGTTTGAATTGAGACTTTAGCGGAACGAGTCGTCTTCTTGTCATCATCGGAAGAAATGAATGACAACAAAATAATTATACAAATATTAATTATAGATTTCCATAACTGATCCATAAAGGTCTATTGCTATAACATTCGGATAAATTCCCTTCTGGTTTGATTGAATTCAACCATTTACGAAGCTAATAAAGAATAATTATTGAACAATTATTAATACTGAACAGTATTGATCTTAATTATTTGTTCATATTTTCTATAATTATAAAGCGATATAAATATCAATAGCATTCACTTATATATTATTTATCAAGCCCGGCAAACTGATCAAAAAACGTCCAGAGCGCATTTCAATTATATACGGTATTAGTTTCGTTTTAAAGAGGGTTTTCAATCAATATTAATCAATTAATTTTTAAATTTCATTAACTTTAGAGTTAATATAAAATATAGTTTCAAATTTCGCTTGAAAGAGGGAATTTAATCAAAGGATATTGATCCGGCCCTATTTAAATATATAGTATTGATCAAATTTCCTATTTAAAACAAAACTCATATAATTATTAAAATCCGCTCAGGACGTTTTTCGATAAGTTTAAATATCTATCTGAATAAATATCTATTACATAGAAATTGACTTTGTTTTAATAGTGGCTTTATCGATAGCGAAATCGTTATGTTAGTCAATTTCTATGATCTATTATTATCCTTTTAAACTTATTGATTAATGAACAATTCATTTTGAAATTGTCAATTTAAATAAATCAAAACTAATTTTAGAACGAGATAACACTATGCTGCTTCAGACTGCAACCTTTCTAATTCATGTAGAAACGTTGTTAATCTCATTCAGTTATTACAAAACTATATATGATTCAAAATGATGGCAAAAAACAATGCCGAAAGTATCCCTGTCGATTCAGTCAAAGTCGAAGAGGTCATTCTCCCCTACAAGCGACCTGTGAGGTTCATCAAGTTTCATATCTGTGTGGGAACCGTTTACATTCTGACCGGTATCTTGACGATTGTGCTTGATATCGCTGGAACGCTTGTTATGCAACCATATCAATCGGACGATGTTGACGACCCTCTAAAAACCTCATTCGAACCGATTATCGTCATGGCTGGCGTTTGGGGCGGCATTTTCGCACTGGTTCTGGGCATTGTTAAACTATATTCTGGAGGAAGAAAAAAGCGGAAAGGTCTCATCATCGGAATGGTGCTGGACTGTGTCGGAATGGTTGTATTTCTGCTGGGTTTAGGGTTTACAATTAGCGTGCACATGCAGTACATGAAGTACTATGAATTGTCTCATAAGAAGAAGGACAAGGTTGAGGATGAGTACCCCAATTACAATTCTGCCCATGGGATATATCTCCGGCTTATAAGTGGTATAATTGGTGTCATGGTATTCTGGACTGCTCTCACTGTAGTTCACTATTGTGTAGTGAGTTATGAATTATTTTGTATCAAATTAGTTCCCATCGAAGCTCCAGAAAATAACTCTCAACTAGAAAAGAAAACCGACAGTTAATAAAATGTTACGATCATGTTAAAATTGAAATAATTTTCAAAAAGTTTCTCTGTTTTTTAAGAAATATTAAAAACTTGATTTTCAAATTTTATTTATTGTTGTTTAAATAGTTATTATTTTCAGTTTTGCTACATTATTAAATACGTATGAATTCTTGTTTAGAATTGCCTTTAATTATTGTAAGGAATTTTAAGATAACTTAAACCAACGAAGAAGATAGACAAAATAAAAAGTAGTTAGAAAATCATAATTTATTAATTGATGTAATTCTGAATTGAATCTCTACAAATTAAATTGTTAATACAAACTGGGTTTGAAATTATTTTTAATTATATTTAATATGAATTAAAATCTGACTTTGAGTATATTGTTGAACTTGAGGGACGTAGAGTATATTTTCAAGAATAATTTTTCAAATTATATTTATTTTACAGTTATTTTCTTTTTATTATTATTATTATTTCAAATTATTATTGTCCTCTGAGAGATTGGGAAGTTAGTGGAAATGTATCGATTCTAATTTACTAAGGCGTATTAAACTTTTAATTAAAGATTCAATTTATAGTCAAGTTTAAAGCACAAATAGAATTTTATATTAAAAGTTTATATAATAAGAACATGAATTATAACTGATACTAGTATTACTATTATTTATAAAAATGTCATAGACGTTCCACTATATCAATATTTCCCTTTCATGAAGATGTTATATAGAAATAAAAGATATTGCGGAATATTGAAAATGTTTTATTAGTGGGTCGAAAGCGACTTCAATAAATCAATATAGAACAAAATCTTCAATGATAATATAATAAAAAATGAGTTAGAATTAATAAATTGAGCCAGAAAATGATATTGTCAACTTTTCATGCGTTTTTTTACATCAATAATCTCCAATGACTCCGGGATAGACAACCTATCGTATTTATTATTGATTGAAAAAAGTTATATCGGCAAGAAAGTAGATTTTTATAATAGTTGTTTAAATTAGTTGTAATTAATATTAATTAATATTAATTTTAGTTTTGATTAATGGTTTCAAGTTGTTTTATTAGTTGTTTTAAGTAGTTGTTTTATTGGTTTACAAAATCTATATATAATTATCAATAACTTCTCCTTCGGCTCAGTATTGATAATCGATACATTCAGTATACCTTCATTCAGATACAAACAGTATATACATTCGATTTAGAAAAGGTAGACTATTATACTTTCTAACTAAACATAACTCCATATTCAATTGTCAATAAATAGTTTACAAAAAAATATATCTACTCCCAAAATAATTGAATCATTCGTTTCAATTTCTGGTGAATAAAAGTTGTTTCATATAATAATTTTAGTAGTTACATTTCTCCATTTTTCATCAGTTTATAACTCGAGTAGGAGAGTTTGAAGGCCAATTAACGATCAAATTTCCTACAACACAGTTCACAACCATTCACGATATAATGGACGAATGTAATGAGCACCCAAACAACAGTACAAACAATTACAACCACCTGATAAGTCAGGTAATTATCAAGAACTCCAGGATACTCGGGATAAGCGGCCAGAATGTAAATTGTCTTGTTCTGTGGATACTTGTAGAGGCTGAGGAGTTTCACGTAGCTAGCAAAACCCATGCTCATGAAGAATATGAACCAGTCACTGCAGTCAAAAACCATACCATTTTCTGATTTTGACTCCCGCCGATGGCGAAGATGCCACCCCATATACCAGCGAACGTTATCAGAGGATCGAAGTATTTTTTGGTGGTATCCTCTTCCTCATTGGGATAGTAGGGGTCAATGATCTCGAATCCAACTGATTCCATAACAATGTTAGGATTAAAATCGGTCCGACTCCAATGTGAAACTTGGTGTAATGAACAGGCCGCAGATTTGAAGGATAATTTGACGACATGAGGGTTGTTTGTTGTGGTTTTTTATAATGGTTGATAAATGCACGCAAATTATTGGTATGAGGTATATCTTCAATTCTCTGATACTTTAATTGCAACGACTGCATTTTCGTTTTAATATTGTTGAATGCTTAGCAATCTTTTCATTGTGGAACAAGATAGTATGTCGGCATCCCCAAATCAGAAAGGTACTATGTCTTTGTACTATTCTTACTATACATATAACTTACACAAGAGTTTTCGCAGGGTCATCGTTAAATCACCCATGCATGTCTTAATCAATAACTATCAATAATAGCTTTAAATCGGCAGATAGATTATTAAAACGTATTGTCGCGTACGAATGCCGATTAAAAAAACTGTTGTGTCGACTAACACGAGACAATGGTAACTGTGTAAAGGGACAGATAATTATAATATTCTAATTCTAAAACTCTTTTTAACTTAAATTTTGTATACATCGGTATCAATGGATATTTCATCAAACATCTCAAGTGTCGGTAATTTTTTCTAATTACGTTGTTTAATAAAAGGGATAATTTATAAATCAGTATTTGGTGTAAAATATTTAAAATTTCTTTCTTTATTTTCTTGAAATTAAATTAGGTATTATTTTATAAAATGTAATTTCAAATAATTTTGTTTATTGTAATTGAAAAATATAAAAAAAACATTTTGCATAGAAAATCAAAAATTAAAAACAATACTGAATTTAAAAAAAATATATTGACGTGTGGAAAATAAAATCATAGCACTCTCAAATAATAATTTTCTACTTGGAATTGTTTAATGTAATGAAATTGTAATGTAAATTTATAATGGAAAATGTAATGTAACAATTGTTTAATTGTTATTGATCATATGATTCATATATTTTTTATATAATTTTGTTGTTGTATAATTATGTTGTTATGTTTATGGGTCAAGTTTGCACATATAACTACAACAACCTATTATTTGATATACCTATATTTTATTATTCAACTTCTATTTTTCATCTATTTCAGTTGTAGTAATTTTATGTATTGGCTTACAATATGTTATGTTCCCATGAACAACCTAAATAGTAAGTTTATTATCAAGCGTATATTGTTTATTATGAATCTTATAACTTCATATTGTCATGACATTACATTCAAACATTATAATTCAAATATTACATTAATATTATAAATTGTTAACTAATCAATAACAACACAACATTGCTTAATCAATAACAACATTACTACACAATATGATTCAAACCATATGATACATAGTTAAATAAATTTTATTAGTAATACAATTTTTCTAAAGTAATCTAGCAGAAAACATCCTGGACTGTCTTCTGTAAAACCTTGCCAATAAAACACCCCTGATGTGTTGAAGACATTAGAAAAGGTTCTCGTATAGCCTGATTCCTAAAAATGTCCTTTTTAATTTAAAATTAAAACAAATTACAAGTACGTATTTTACATAAAAATTTTCATATAAACATAAATTGTCCAGAGCTTTTTCCAACATGCAAATTATAAATTGTTGTCATCAATTTCAATTAAGGATCTAATGTCTGTAATCTAATTTCCGTAAAAAATGTCCTGCTTTTTAAAAAAATGTATATAAATTATAACAAATTGCAAGCCTATTTTACTGAAAAATGTCTTTAAACATACTTAATAGAGAATAGAGATTAATAGAGAATTAATATATAAATTAATAGAGTTTTATTTTATTAATTAAAAGTATTTATAAATTGTAGAATATTACAATTTACTGTAAAGGTATAATTATGATTCGGATGAATATCAATAATATAAAATTATAGTGTCAATCGAATTCATTTTGTAAAAAAATGCAATTGTTTGCAACATATTTTTTTAATATAATCTAGAATCTAAAAAATTGTTCAATTTAAATGTTAATATATTACTCATCCTTATAGAAGAAAAATAATACTGTTTCATTAGTATTTGTTAGCACACGTTCTTAAAATAATGAAATTGTTGGCTTAAATTAGTTTTATTCCCCAGAAGAAATCAGTAGCGCAACATATTCAAAGCCACTTCCACAACAATGAACAATACTTAGAATCACCCAAACCACTGTAAAGATGACGATACTCACTTCCTTACAAAGATAGCCGTAAAGCACCTCAGGATATTTAGGATAAATGGAGTGAATGTAATCAGTCACGTTCTGGGGATAGCTGTAGAAACGAAGATGTTCCTCATGTTCGCGGCTGGCCAAACCCATACTGGCAATAAACAAGAAAAATCCAATAGCGTCAAAAATCATGCCAGCTATTACTAAATAGATCCTTCGAGTAACTCCAGCCTCGAGTATAATTATTCCCATGACCAGGGCGAATAGTCCACCCCAGATACCAGCGAAAGAGTTTAGAAAATCGAAGTATCGTTTTTTCGTATCGTCCTTATGTTTGATAGTATAGGGATCCATTAATACTATTCCGATTACATCAAGAATTATGGCAGTTAATCCGGTGGTGATAAATATCAATCCAATGGAGATGTGAAACTTGGTAAAAGAAACCTTCAATGGATAATCACTTTGGGAGTCTTGCTGTGTAGTCATTATTGATTTAAGGACGCATTGAAACAATCGATGGAGAGCGTTACGGTTACCTCTCTGCAACTAATGGACAAATGAAAATGAATAGATTGTCAGATACAAGTGAATAAGCAATCATGCATGCCTATCTAAACCAGTAGTTGAAGCTCCGGTTATATGCACAGCTAAGACAATATCTCATTGCTACCATTGAATATTTGTCATTAATTGAACAATATTAGGTTGCAACACGCATTGTAATAACGATAATATATATATATATATTTCACTTTCTCTCACTATCTCTCTCTCCTAGTATATATTTTATATATATATTTTTTTAAAGATTATATATGTATGTGTATATCTGAGAAATGCACATATATATTAATTAACAGTTTATTGTGTTAATGATAAAAACAAAATTTCAAAACAGTTTTAACTCACATCATAAAATAATTAATTTAATTATTAATTAATTATTTTAATCTAAAAAAAAAATTAAATTCGGCTAATCGGATTTATTTTATCTATTTTAATATAACAAACTATATTAAACTTTACAACAATAGGAAAATATTTAAACACAATAATAATAAACGATAAACCTCTAATTAAGTATTGGAGATAGAAAGCATCGACATTTATTTATTTATTTATTTATTTATTTATTTATTTTTTTTTAATTTTTTTATTTATTTATTTATTTATTTATTTATTTATTTATTTATTTATTTATTTATTTATTTATTTATTTAT